>BQNB010090956.1:0-27008 GCA_026074375.1 Tanacetum coccineum
ATATCTCCACCAAAATGTTCCAACCTAACCACATATCTAAAGGCATCTCCTAGTTTACTTAGATAGCACCTTCCAATCTTCAACGATATTAATGAGTTACAACAGTTTTTTGCAAGAAGTGTAAGATCTTCTGCATTAGAAATCTCAGTATGCTTAAATTTGAACATTTCTAAAACCGTGCTATTCATTGCTAACTCATGTAACCAAATCCCATCATTCACTTCAATGTCGCAAGAATATCCCAAACATAAAGTTCTCAATTGGTTACAATACTTAGAGACATGCCTTAATCCATCCGTCGAAAACCCTATACACTTACTAATCTTTAAACTCCTTAGATCCTTACCACGTGTTCTCGCCAATGTCTCGAGATCTTCATCATGAACAACCAGATGACGGATATGAAGTTCTTTCAAATACCTAAACTCGAGAGCTAATTGTTCGGTCCACGGGGTGATTCGAATATCATTATGATATGGATGTCGCATACCACATGGGGGGTCCTTTAAGTTTAAACGTCTCCATGAAAGGGAATCTTTTACTTAAACAGGACGGATTTGGATAGTTAGGCGTTTACGCGTAGTGCCATCAAGCTCATAAAACTTACGGGAAACTAATGAAAGAGAGTTTCGGTCCTCAACGTCGTGTATATAAGATATAACTAAGTCTAAAACTTCCTCCCCGACTTTAGTGGGTGCCATTCAGGTTTGGTTTGGTTTACAAGAAAAAGCAGAACAGGTGACGCAGTTTTCCCGGGCGACATTTGTCGCCCGAGAAACACCACTAAAAGACAAAAGTCCGTCCGACATGGCACCAATTCTGATAGACTTTTAGTCAAAGTTTGAATATCTTTTCTCAGGCGACATGTCGCCCGGGATACCTTGGTTTAAATTTGACAAAAAAACTCAACGAAAATCTTGGCGGCAATTTTTCCCGCTCAATTTTCCCGGGCGACATGTTGCCCGGGAAAGTTTTTATTAAAAAAATTAATTCACGTGAATGTTTAATCGTTGTGATTAGCGTTAATTAAAATGTGTAAGCTTATCCCGAGCGACATGTCGCCCGGGAAACATTTAATTAAAATTTAACAATAATAATTATTTAAACTTTTTAATAAACTTTTTATTAAAAAAATTCTCGCTGATTTTCTCGGGCGACATGTCGCCCGGAATTGAATATTTTATTAAAAAAAATTAATTGTGCTTTTAAATCATTATTATTTATAAAATATATTTTATAATTATATATTTTATAAATAATAATTTATAAAGATGCTTATAAAATATATAATTATTATTTAAAATATAAAAATACTAAAAAAAACATTTCAGTTTCTTGTGTGGTTTTAAAATATGCGTTTAACATATAACTATATAAAAACTATATAAAAAAACACTCCGTTTTCGCGGTTCGTTGTGTGGTTTTAAATAATAACTATATAAAAAAACACTCCGTTTTCTTGGTTCGGTCAGGATATGCACTACCCTTCTATAGTTAAACATAATATATCGTATACTTTTTAAAGATGCACATTCGTCAAGTAACACAAAAACAAACATTCGTTTAGTTAAATATTATACATACAACTTGTAGTAACACAAGCGACTTACAAACAGACACTTAAACATATTGGAACGATAATCATACGAGACTTACAAACCGACGCTTAAAGCATACAAATTACATTCTAAATGAAAAACTACTCCAAATCAAGTTTTCCCATGTTATTGTAAACTTCGTGAATTAGTGCGGCTGAATTAACTGTGTGTTGTTCCGGATGCATATACATATCCACTGTTGCCTCGAATACCGTTATCTTATCAAGCAACTTAAAAATCATATTCGTTGATGAGCTTGACCAATTAGAGGCGTTAGCTGGCTCACCTGATTGGTTCGGTGATGGATCTCGAATAATAATAACAACTCGAGATGAACATTTGTTAAGAAAGCACAAGGTAGACCATGTCTCTCCTGTCAGACTATTATCTCATGACGAGGCTATCCGGCTCTTTAATAGTCATGCTTATAATGAAGAAAAGCACATAAAAGACTATGAAAAACTTTCATTACAAGTGGTGTCTTATGCTGATGGGCTCCCATTAGCCCTTAAAGTTTTTGGTTCCTTTCTATATGACAAAGATGCAGAAGAGTGGATGAGTACCATGGATAGACTAAAAGATATTCCTGAAAGTGAAATTGTGGATAAGCTCAAAATTCTATGATGGACTCAAACCTGTTGAGAAAGAGTTATTCTTGGATATTGCATGTTTCTTTAGAGTGGAAAGGAAGACTGATACAATGGAGCTATTCGACGCTTGTGGTTTTCACCCTGAAACTATATGTTAATAGTTTCTTTTGTCTATCTTTTTTTTTAAGTCTCTAGTTATTGTGCAGTCAAGCTATTGACTATTGTAGTTAAACAAATAAGTCTTTTGTTTGGGAAGATATGTTCAAAATTTTGAAGTTTGTCATGGCTGTTTTTCGTATCTATCTAAAATCGCCGGCTTACAACAGACCTCATTTAGCTCATTAAGCTTTTCTTTACTATTTGGCGACAAAGAATCAGACCACCTTCTTTTGGGCTCATTATCCCCCAAATGCAGTCGAAAACCAAGATCCTCTTCATCTGTTCCACTTTTCAACAACGGACTGGGATTCTCAGACTCCTCCCTACACCGACGCTCATTTCGATGCAGCAGTGATCGCCTATTAAAAAACTGATGTTCGATACTTGGTACCACACTAGGCCATCTTCCAAAATGGCTTCATTTTCCGAAGGGGACAAATTTATATCAGGACCAGCAGCTTCTTCGATCTGAAACCTTCGTCATCTCCAGCTACGACCAAACCGATCGTTGGTGGCCTTTCGTCGCTGTTTTTGTTGTCCGGTGATGATTTGCCGTCGATTATGACAGGAAACGACGACTTAGCTTGCTCGTTGGCGTATTCGCCTTCCCCTTTCGGATAGTATTTTAAGTGTGACCATGTGCATTAGAGTCCGGTTTTGGTCTTTCAAGGTCCGGTTCCGGTATCGAGTAGCTCGAGTCTGTCTCGTGACGGTGCGGCTAGTGTAGGGAGTAAAAGGCTGTTTAAAGGACTTGTGACGCATGCGTTGAGCACGTGTGTGGATTATATAATGAGCTTCGTGTGAGTTATAATGATAATGACGAGCTTACGTTTGTGATGGACGATGGTTTGAGCGAGTCTTGTGTTGAGTCGTGTCATAAGGAACAGTTAATGAATGCGTAAATCAAACATAAGGTGTTTAATGATAGTTTGGTTGTTAAGGCGTTTTACGAGGCCGAAAAGGTGCATTGAGCTTATAATGATTAAAAGATGAAAACGAAGTTCATAAAACGGAAAATAAGCTAAAAATCAGCCCAAATTAGAAGCTTATTGAAAATTTGATACAGAGTTTTGTGGACTGTTTCCCTAAACTCAGATATTGATGAAGGGCTTGTTCCAATGAGAGCCCGTTTGAAAGATTTGATATCACAACTTGGAATGAGAGACTTTTGTATCAACACCTTTATCCCTATTTATATTCGACGCTTGTGGTTTTCACCCTGAAATAGGGATAAAGGTGAAGATCTGATACAAGAAATGGGACACTACATTGTCAGAAGGGAATATTCTAACAATCCTGGAAAAACATAGCAGAACATGCAGAAGTCAATAACATGTGTTTTAAAGATGAAACAGTGGTAACGATTAAGCTAGCTAGCTTTTCAATTTATACATTATATATATGCACTGCTGTTTCTAAGATGGAGAAATACAGTCTGAATCTAAGTTATAACATTTTTTCCAATTACATTTCAGCCTCTCGCAAAAGGCTCCAAAAGGCTTGTAAAATTGCCAGAGCTTCCATCAAGTATGGCTATTATTATAGCAGATGGATGTGACAAACTTACAACCATGCTCAGAGTACTGCAATTGATGGCAACAGATTAGTCAATCCATGCTCAAGGTATGGCTCTCTGCTTTTTTATGTCAATCTTTAAATGTTAATCATATTCATCTTCTAATGTACGCGTGAATATGTGTTGATAAATTAGGGAAATGCTATTGAAAATCAGTCCATGCATCTCAGAATTAAAGGTTTTGAGATACTAAGCAGTTTACAAATCGTCTTTTTTTTTGGCGAAAAGGTGAATATATATTATTTATCATCGAAAAAATTCAATAAAAACATTCAACAGCAGATGTTTTGGACATACCATTGCAAAGTTTTTTGTTCGATAGATATAGAAAAACGAGTGACAACTATGATACAATTGCCTAACATTAGCCCGCAAATTAAAGCCTTTTTCTAATAGAGTAGGTAAGAACTGTACTTTGGTATTGAAGAAAAAGTCTATGATGGGCTGGCTATCATCGTTGTAAACTAAATAAACGGGACAATCTTGTCTTTGTCACTCCAGTAAATCGATATGTTCGGAGATATTTTAAAATGATAAAAAATAAAAATAAAATTAATAAAAGAGAGAGAAGTTTGTCCAACATCGTTATAAAATAAAGAGTAAACTGCAAAAATCATCCCTGTGGTTTGTAGTTTGTGGCACTAATCATCCCTAGCCGATACTATTGGCGCTAATCATCCCTGCGTGGCAAATGTCCGGCAAAAATCATCCTTATTGGGGATGATTTTTGCAAAAAGTTTAACAAAAAGTTTTGCAAAAATCATCCCTCTAGGGATGATTTTTGTCTAACGTTTCACCACTCAGGGATGATTAGTGCCAATAGTATCGGCTAAGGATGATTAGTGTCACAAACTACAAACCAGAAGGATGATTTTTGCAGTTTACTCTAAAATAAATAAACGAAAATATCATAGTTGCATGTGGTGGTGATAACACGAAAAAGAAAAAGTCTATTAATATACACACCATGTATATTAAAGCTCATTTAACATATCATCTCACTTAACAGAGCTAAACAAAACAAAACCATATCTTCTAAACACTTGAAATGGTGTCCTCTTCTTGTTTTCTAGATATATGTTTATGATGTATTTCTGAGCGATTTCGAGGAGAAGATACACGTAAAACTTTGTGGATCAATCTCTACTGCTCTTGAAACGGCATATCCGACTTATAAAGATGATATCACACTTCGAAGGGTCGATGTTAACAAATCATGGAGAAAACTATTTGCCAAACAAGAGGTTGAGGACACCACAAAAGTTGAGTCATGGAAAAAAGCACTTGTTGACGCAAGTAACATTTCTGGATAGGAACCCAAGAACGTTGCAAACGGGTAAATTTCTTTATATATTTATACCTTTTATCTAGAATATGCCAACTAGTCTAGCCCCAGCTTGTATACCTCATCTAGTTTAAACTAGTTAAGTAGCTGATGTTGGGTAAAAAGAAAGCGACACTATAATTGGATTTTAAGATCGCCATCTGATCTTACGATCATGATCTTGCAAAGACGAAAATGATCCTGGGTAGGATCCCTATCTTAAAAACCTTTCTTGATATCGACTTTGGTGTAGTGGTTTTCTTTCGTACATTTGAAGATCTTAGACATAACTTTTTAACCTTATATTGTTGGGTAAAAACCATTATGTGAATGTGAACAGAGACTAATTATCCATATTTATCCAATATATATGCAGGCATGAATCAATGGTCATCAAGAAAATTGTTGATACAATTTTTGGTGGACTGTTTCCCTTGAACTCAGATATTGATGAAGGGCTTGTTGGAATGAGAGTCCGTTTGCAAAATTTGATATCACAACTTCAAATTGGTTCGGGTGGTGTGCGCATGGTTGGGATATGGGGGCTTGGGGGTGGTGGTAAGACTACTCTTGCCACTTCTGTTAAAAAGAAAATCAAACGTCATTTTAAAAGTCACTGCATTATTGAGAATATCCGTGAGGAGTCACGCAAATCTGGTTTAAAGAAATTGCAAAGAAACATTTTATCAGCTCTTTGTAAAACAAAAATGGAAATAGACAGTGTTGCTGAAGGAAAACGTGAAATAAAAAGTAAGTTATGTCATAGTAATGTGTTGGTGATTCTGGATGACGTTGATGATCTTGACCAATTAGACGCGTTAGCTGGCTCACCTAATTGGTTCGGTGATGGAAGCCGAATAATAATCACAACTCGAGATGAACATTTGTTAAGAAAGCACAAGGTAGACCATGTCTCTCGTGTCAGACTATTATCTCATGACGAGGCTATCTGGCTCTTTAATAGTCATGCTTATAATGAAGAAAAGCACATAAAAGACTATGAAAAACTTTCGTTACAAGTGGTGTCTTATGCTGATGGTCTTCCATTAGCCCTTAAAGTTTTAGGTTCCTTTCTATATGACAAAGATGCGAAAGAGTGGATGAGTACCATGGATAGACTAAGAGATATTCCTGAAAGTAAAATTGTGGATAAGCTCAAAATTAGCTATGATGGACTCAAACCTGTCGAGAAAGAGTTATTCTTGGACGTTGCATGTTTCTTTAGAGGGAAAATGAAGTGGAATACAATGGAGATATTCGACGCTTGTGGTTTTCATCCTGAAATAGGGATAAAGGTGTTGATACAAAAGTCTCTCATAACTATCGATTCAGTTGGAAGGTTTGGCATGCATGATCTGATACAAGAAATGGGACACTACATTGTTAGAGGGAAACATCCTAACAATCCTGAAAAACATAGCAGAGTGTGGAAACATGCAGAAGTCAGTAACTTGTGTTTTGGAGATGCAAAAGTGGTAACGATTAAGCTAGCTTGCTTTTCAATTTATACGTTATATATGTGCAGTAAATTATATGTTTCAGTGGCCAACAAAATATACACATGCACCGAATTAAACGCACATACTGATAAGATGTATAAGTCAACCCAACTCATTGTTTTCTCTTTTATTGTAGGAAAATGACCAGATTGAAGTGATAGACTTTAATAACCGTATTGACCTGCCACATACTGAAAAGATTATGTTAATCTCAAAGATGAAGAAATTAAGGTGGCTTTGTCTATACAGTGAAGGGAATGGTGAAGCGCCTAATTGTCTATCAAATGAGTTGCGGTATATTCATTGGAGTTATTATCCTGCAAGTCCATTTCCAGACAGTTTTCAAGCAACGAATCTTGTTGTTTTAAAATTGGATAAAAGCAAGCAAAAATTGCTTTGGAAGGGTTACAAGGTAATTCAATTCTTATTATTATTATTATTATTATTAACGAGTATTGAAACTCGTGCTATGCCGCGGAGCGCGCGGGACTAGCTTCGAAACGGACCGATAACCCAAGGAGTATTTGCGTTAATTGTTTCACAAACTTTTTACGGAAACAGTCCTTGAGGTTAGCGTTCCGTTGCAAGGTAACCGGTAACCTCAAGGACTATTTTCGTAATTTTTTTATAAAATTGTACGTATGCCATAAGCATTGCAATATCGGGCTCGTTTCGTTCGCAATTCGACGATCTTTTCAATGAAATATTTTTTTACGAATTAGTCGGTAGATATACGATAAATTAAGTTTGTTATATAAAAAAAATCGTAAATAAGCAAAAGTTTAATGTCGTTTTAGAAACCTTGAGTGTGCGTTTGGT
Source organism: Tanacetum coccineum (assembly GCA_026074375.1). Classification (NCBI taxonomy): domain Eukaryota; kingdom Viridiplantae; phylum Streptophyta; class Magnoliopsida; order Asterales; family Asteraceae; genus Tanacetum; species Tanacetum coccineum. The sequence continues at coordinate 7,566 of BQNB010090956.1, forward strand.
AAATTTTTTGTTTTTTTGCCTCGAAGAGTTTTTTAGCCGACTCATAGTATTTTTAGAATATATTTGTCAAAATGTAGTGGTATCAAAAATATTCTCCAAGTTTTTAAAAGAAAATAAGTACATGTTAATTTTTTAGCTGTATCTAGCTAATTGATAGAGCAATTTTTATCGATTAATATTTTTTTCGCAGTTGTTATGATATATCATGTGTCCTACGAAATTTTCACAATATAAATTAGATCTAGACATCTAGTTATATGTTGTTCATCAAAATTATTTTAGAGTTTTCATAAATTGTCATATTCAATTTACATATATGGTTTTCGCCTCATAATATAAGCCTGACCAAATACATAAAAATGAAAAACTTTCCTTGATTCGGTTATCAAATTTGTTTAAAAACCATTTGAAAACGGTAAAAACTAAGGCTGTAAATGAATAAGACGAACACGGACAAAGCTCTTTTCATGTTCATTCGTTTAATTTTAGCCGGAAAAATAAACGTACAAGATCGCTTAAACAAATGAATTTTCTTGTTCGTCTTCATTTATTAAGAAATAAGGTTGTTCATGTCCGTTTATGTACGCTCATTAAGACAATAAACGAACATAAACGAACGAACGTAAAAAAATAAGCATAAAATTAACAAAAGTATACACAATATTGTGTTTAAGTGTTGCTTTGTTTAAGTAAAACAATTTTAAACTATATAATAAGAGGATGCGATAAAGGAACATAAACGGATATATGATCATAAACGAACAAATAATCGGACGTCTACGAACATAAATAAATAGACAAGACTTTTGTTCATGTTCGTTCATTTAACTAAACGAAAGTAAAATCTTGTTCGTGTCAGTTCATTTAATAAATAAACGAACGTAAAAATGTTGTTCATCTTTGTTCATTTAATAAATAAAAAAACATAAACGAACTTTTTACCAAATAATTTATGAAAAGGCCACAGCACATTTCATTCATTTACGGCCCTAGAAAACCAAACAAAGCAATTCTTAAAAATCTAAAATCAGTTGATGAACATAAAATGATTATACATTAATCCTACTTATATAACATTTTGTTAGACTAAAATATTCATACTTATAAAAAAGTGACACAATGTATTAATTATTTAAATAGTTTTTTTTTAACAGCAATTTTATTAGAAGAAACTAGCAAGGAGCTAGAAATTACAAAGAAATAAGATGCGGATTTTTAAGCCAATCGTTCCAACTAAACGAAGCTTTACTTCTAGACCGACACCAATAAAAAGATTTAGAAATTACATCGTCAAAGAACAACGCCTTATTAGGAGCCTTAGCCTCAAAGATCTTCTGGTTACGGTACCACCAAAGAAGTCACCACATCACATGATATACGCCTTCGAACATCATTTTAGTCTTAGAAGTCAAGCGAATGCTGCCCACCCAGATCTTCCAACTATCATAAGAATCAATCTTCATGTCCGGAACATCCCACCAAAGATTTATTAAGTGACTAACTTGTTGCGCCATTTCGCATGTGAAGAACAGATGACTAGTAGTTTCCACCCCTATACCACAATTAACACAGCTAATAGAATCAATGTCAATGCCACGTCTCGAGATATTGAACTTAGTAGCCAACGAGTTTGTCATAACCTTCCATGCGTGTATATTAACTTTATTAGGAACATAACGAATCCAACTGGTGATTTGGTCCCCACCTGAACAAACTTTATCGTCTATAAGCTTCCTTACCGAGGCAACAGAAAACTCACCTGAGTTATTCAGCGTCCACGTCCATCGATCCGACACGGGAGCGAGAATAACCTGCTACATCATCTCAGTGAACTCGACAAACTGCGAATGCTCAGCACCTCCTCTCGGCATTCTACGAAAAGAATGAGAAAGACTAGATTGCGCCAACTTACACCCAACAGTAACAAATTTGCATGTTTCCAAAGCGTACACTCGAGGAAATCTATCTTTTAGAATGCCTCCGACGTGCCAAGAATCATCCCAAAGGAGCATGGAATCGCCATTCCCCAATGTGATTCGCATATACTTCATCAAGTTGATTCCTTTGTTTGACAATACATTAACCTCGTTGACAATATTTGCCCAACAAGATTTGATACCGCCTTTCCTGTCCACACCAATATTACCATCAACCCCATGAATAGCTTTGATAACTCTAGCCCATAACGAAGATCCTTGAGTCAAAAACCTCCAAACCCATTTGAACAACAGCCCTCTATTTAAAGCGTAAAGGCTCGAAACTCCAAGACCGCCTTTTTCTTTAGGAGCAATCACCTTGTTCCAATTTACCCATGAGGCCTTCTTACTAGATACTTCATGCCCATTAAAAAAATAACTACGGATCGATTCGAGAGTATGAAGAATACCTGAGGGAACTTTGAATAGAGACATATGAAATATAGGCATAGAGCCTAGAACCGATTTAACTAATGTAAGTCTTCCTCCAATCGACAGCATCTTCATCTTCCATTTAGAAAGATGCCTCCTAACTCGATCAACCATATCATTCCAAGCCTGTAATCGGTGCATATCCCCACCCACCGTGGATCCGAGATATATAAAAGGAGATTTAAGCACCAAGCATCCAAGCTTATCCACAGCACAAGAAACATTATCATCATTAACATGTAATCCCATAATCTTACTCTTAGACATGTTAATTTTTAGCCCAGACGCCATGTAAAAACATTCCAAAACATGTGTTAAAGTAGAGATATTACGCTCACTCCATTGGCCAACAAAACCGCATCATCCGCATAAAACAAATGAGATATATTCACCGTGTCATGTAACTTAATACCATGAAATAAACCCTCATCCACAACTCGTTGAAATGAGAGATGTAAACTTTCCATTATCAAAATAAATAAAAACGGAGATAACGGATCCCCTTGTTTTAACCCTTTACCAAATTGAAACTCTTCCGTAGAACTACCATTGATGATAATAGATCTTCTCGAAGAATGAAGGCAACATTGAATCCATCTCTGCCACTTTCACCAAAGCCAAACTTCCATAAGACCTCATCAAGAAAATCTCATCAAACCGAATCGTATGTTTTTTCGAAATCAACCTTGAAAATTAAAGCTTGTTTCTTTTTCGCCTTACACCACTGAAACAACTCCGTAAGAAGAATAACGGCCCCATCAAATTCTTTGTCTATTAGAAACACACTGCGATTGGGACCAACCTCATTCACGATTCCACCCAAAACACTAATAAGCCGATTCGTAAAAAATTTGGCAATAATTTTGTATATGCTTCCAATGAGACTAATAGGTCTAAAATCCTTAACAAGATTCACGTCCGGAAATTTAGGGATCAAAGCAATAAATGTGGACTTACAACCTCTAGGAATATCATCATAAGAAAAAAAATACCTCACCGCATCGAATATATCCTTTTCCACAAGATACCAGAATTGACGAAAGAAACCAAAAGTGAAACCATTAGAACCCGGGGTTTTGTCCGTACCACATTCCCACACAGCCCTTTTAATCTCTTCATTAGTCACTTTCGCCTCCAAATCACATCTCTGTTCAGATTGTAACCTGTTTGGGAAGTCCATACGGAGGGTAGCATGACGGTCGTCCGGCTTACAAAAACGCTTACTAAAGTGATCAAAAAACTCTCTCTTCACGCCTTTCGGGTCATCCACCCAAACACCATCCACCATAACCCCCCGAATACTAAGAATATTATGTTTTTTGTTAAGCATATCGTGAAAGAATTTAGTGTTCTCATCCCCTTCAACTGCCTATTTAATTTTCGCCTTTTGAGCCATTTCCAGCAAATCAATTTCCTCACATTGTTGAAGCTTGAGAATAATATCTGATCTAGACCGAATATCCTTTTCAGCTCCTTGACCACTATCGAGAATCCGGTCAACAGCCTCAAGGTCTTTTTTATACTGAGCTTTCACATTTTTCCTACACACCATGTTGTTTTTATTCCATTCCCGAATAATATTCTTAAGGTATTTGAGCTTACCCATTAGAATCTTCATAGCATTCGAACCCACACACGGACTGTTCTTCCAAGTATCTTCAACTAATTTGCAAAAACCTTCCATTTCAATCCAATGGTGAAAAAACCGGAAAGGCGTTGGACCATAATCATAATGATTCTCCCGAAGAAGAATAGGACGATGATCTGACAAAAATCTCTCCAAAGTAATAGCATTAAGCTGTGGACAAGAAACTAATAAATTTTCCGACACCAAAAATCTGTCTAATTTACTCATTTTCTTAGCAGATTTATGGCACCAAGTAAAACGACTACCGCCAAGAGAGACTTCAACCAATCCAGTAGCCGAAATAAAAGAATTGAACAAGTTAGCCCCGTGAACATTAAAAATAGAGCCAAACCTGTCCGCTTTGTATCAAACCTCATTGAAATCGCCCATGATGATCACCTCCCCTTTCCATTTACAAATCTCGTGTTGCAAAAAATCCCAAAGAATTTGTTTATCTCTACTATCCTGAGGCGCATACACTGCTATCATGAGGAAATTCTATCCCGTCGAACACCAAGTCCCTCGAATAATCACAAAGTAATCCGAAATAGTAACACTATGCTTTCTAAAACAATTAGGATCCCAAATGCAAAGAATACCCCCCGAGTTACCTACTGAATCACTATAAGCATGATCAAAAATCATATTACCCCAACATTGTCTTACACACATATTTTCCATAGACTCCATCTTGGTCTCTTGTAACGCCAAGAAATTAACCTTATTTTGAATACAAAGCTCCCTCACCCAATCTTTTTTGGTCTTTTGGGCAAGACCTTGGATATTTAGAGACATACAATTCATCGATACACTTCTTCCACTCCTTTAGAACTAATGATTTCGCCCATATTGGATATACACCCTTCCATATTATACCCCATAACCTGTCCTACTTTGACAACCTCCTCTAATAAGCCGAGAATCGACCCATCCGTTCTAGGGCATTCTGATTTTTTAAAATGCTCCAAAGACGATGAGTCATTCCCGACCTCCTTATTATTCGAGTTAACATGACTGCTGCTAACAGCATCATTCAGGTTCTCCCTGTTATCCTTATTCTCATCAGCAATATTGTGGAAGTTATTCCCAGCAGCCTCATTAATACTAACCTCGTCCTTCTCAGTTGAAGGGGTGAACCCAGGCGGAAATTTCAGACTACAACCCGATATGTTAGTGCTCCCATCATTAACCTTGGGCTTATTCAGAAGTGGGTATATATTAAATGGATCCTCCGACTTGTCCATATGAGATACAAGCTTTTCCCCTTCATCCTGACTGTTCACCGGCTCTTCCTTATCAAAAAAAGTCTCCTGCACCACCTCCACCTCACTGTCATAACGCGCATCATTTCCCGTTTTAAACGAAAAACTTTCTTTACTCTCAGTTACTCACACCTATATATACATAAAAAAAAGTTCCCACATAACTTTAGACTAGTATACAATGTCGTCGCTATACGAGAATAATTGTATAATATAATAAAATTTAGTAAATCTGGTCTCATAAATTTCGTTGTTGACATTTACTTTAAAATATTGAATGTTTTTGTTACATCAATAAAAGATATTGAAATCAAAAGATTGAAAATGTAATAAAAATAATTAATAAGAGTGGCGAGTAATGCTGCAAATATATACCATGACTTGGATAAAAAAAAATTCTTTATAATTTAGGTGTTCGACTTGACATTGCTCAGAGTCAAGGCACGTGAACCTTTGTGGCCAATAGGTGATTAAAATCTCCCCAAGGTTCAAACTCAAGACCTCTAGGCACTTCTCGTCTTAAAGGCTAAGCCCTTTGTAACACCCTCATATTTGACATATAGCAGCGGAAGCTAATTTGGAGTATTACTTCATGAATCATAGTCACAATAATAGAAAACGACTCAAAAGAGACGTTTTTAACAGATAAGATATCATTCATTATTCATCAGAGTTTTTACAAACGGAGGTCCCAAAATACATTTCCAAAACATAAAGTTGAATGATAACAGGTTTAGACGTCCTCATGTTCAATGCCACTCTGTGACATAGATTGCTCAATTACCTGAGATAAACATGCTAAAAGGGTCAACACAACGGTTGAGTGAAATTCACAGTGTTTGAAATGTAATAGTTGAATACAAGTCAATGTAAATGTAATAATTGCAACGAACACAATTATCATGGAAAATAGTATTATTGCCCTAAGCTCATGCAACCAAACATTAACATCCGAAGTCAATTTAACGACTTGAAGGAACAACTGTCCTTAAGGAAAGGTAACTTGCCAAAGTTATCCTTTGTTCTCAAATATAGTGCGTTTGGTTACCCCATGTACGAGTACACCAACGGGAGTCGTCACCCCCAATTGATCTATCCACAATATTCACGTTCACTCGCAAGTGACAAATGGTTCATGATTAAGAAATATTGGCAGTGAAGGCAAACTTAGGCAATAATATATCAGGATAGCATACAGTTGAAAAATACTTGTATTCATGTTTATAGCATGTATCTCCTCACGGGATTTAGAAAACATGTAAAGGTGGGACTATGAACTCACCTTGATCAGATAGTTGATTGATTTGAAATTTAATTCAAATGAGAGTAAACGGCCTCGTCACGCAACCTGGGATAATATGTCAAGACTTAGTTCGATTGTTGATATTACAAAATTTATTTTATAAAGTTTAAGGGTTATTGGTTTGATAACTTGTGAAAGTATCGTATCATTGTTCCGGCAATCATAATCAAGAGGTCATGTAGTAAACGTTTGAGGAGCTAGGACACTTTAAATCATAAATCCAGCAACTCGTCAAAACGTCTACCCAAATGAAACCCCTCACATGAAACTCCCTAATAACGTGATACGTTATAGTTTAAATGATAATATTTTATCATTTTAGGTTTCTTTAATAGCTAGAGGATGATAAATTATATTATATTTATAACATAATTGATTTATAACGTTTCGATCGATGAATGATAACGACAAATGTGTCGCGCTTTAATAAAATCGAGTCTTATAATATTTAAATATATTTTTATAATTAATATAAGAATATTACATTTTATACCTTTAAGAATGCAAAACGACAATATATACCCTTGGTTTATATATATTTACAAAGTTAATCCTTTTAATATAACTTTTAAAATCTTTAAACCCTTAACTTTAAATAATGGCAAAATAGCCCCCTTGGAGTTATAACTTTAGGATATTTACAATTTCAGACCCCTTTAGTTATAAGTTTCAAGAATTTATAATATATACCCCTTTGCATGAAAACATTTGCGAATTAAGTCCAAAAACCATAATATTGATATTTTTGATTTAGAAATCAATTTTTGCATGTTATAGCTTATTAGAATTAGCTAAAATAAGTTAAGTTTATGAGCTTATAGCTTATAGAAAAAGCTTGTGAAGTAGAAAGATCAAAATGGGCATGTTTGGTTTAGGAAAACCAAAACGCATGGGTTTGTGGTTCAAGGGCTTAAACAAGAGTTTACATAGGATCTAACAAAGCTTATGAAAGTTCTAAAACAAGGCAAGAGTTTATAGAACAAGTATAAAAGCTTACTAGTACTTGAAATGATGAAAATGGGTCGAAATAAGCAAAAACAACTTGAAAGCTTTAAAGATGAATCAAAGTCTCTTGTTCTTCTTGTTTCTTGGCTTGAACTTGCTGTATACTTTCTTTTTAATCTTCCTTGGACTTGTTTAGATCATGACTTGAGGTAATATGAAGCTTTGATGGTGATTTGAAAATGTATGTATGTATGCGTGTATATATAGTGTAGAAAACACTTAGGGACCAAGTTAGGAGAAGTAAGGACCAAGTAAACTTGGTGTGGTGATCAAGTAATGTGGAGTAGGGACCAAGGAAAGCTAGGAACTAGTATAGCAAGGTGTATGGAGGTGGTGTTGGTTCGAAAATCAAAGGAGGTGACAAGGAGAAGTTTTCTTGGTGCACAAGGGTGGTGATGGAGGTGGTAGGGTGCTAGGTTGATGACAAGGTACTGAAAGTGATGGTGAGGTCAAGGTGCTTGAGGTGCTAGATAGGTTGGTTTTAGGTTTCTGTTTTTGAAATTTTTGAAATAGGGTTAGTTTTAGGTTTAGGGTTTTCGTTTAGGTTTAGGGTTTTAGATTAGGGTTTTAGGATGAATTAGAGTTTAGGTTTAGAGTTTAGATGTTGTGTATTGAGTGTTTTACCTTGTGCTAAAGAGGTGGTACGAAATCTAGAATGAAAATGGAGGGAAAATGAGCTTGTTTGAATTTATGCATAGTCGAATTGTACTTTGTGCTCAAATGAGTTGTACATGGATTTAGGAGGGATAATGCAATTCAAATATTATGTATTGATCACTTGTACACATGCTTGAAGGCTTGTACATTCATTTTGTATGAAATTAGGGTTTTTGGAATAAACGTTAATGTATAATGCTTGTTTTGAAATAACATTGTAGAAAGTACATTAAATAGATAATGTATTTGGTAAAAATGATATTAGAACATAGACTTGACATATTAGGATGTTTACATGATATAAACATAGTTATAGTTAGCATTGGTTGTTGCGTGAGCTCGTTTACTTTAGTTATGCAAGTTACGTTGCATAATAGGTAGAATGAAGCGAAACTCTTTCCATGAAAATGGTTGTACTTAATTTAAGAAGTAGATATTACATTGATGAAAATTGCATCTAATTAAATAGATGGTTAATTATATAGATGAAAATTGTGGGTTGTTATAGTCTCCCAACCTCAAAAGAAATCTCATCCCGAGATTTAGTTGGATGCCGGAGTGATGTTTGAAAATAGAGGTGGATACTTGGCACGAATTTGATCTTCATGTTACCACGTAAATTTTGGTCCTTTTTTAGAGTTCCATCTTACTTTGACTATAGGAATACGACTATGTCTTAATTGCTTGACTTTTCGATCCAGAATCTCTACTAGTTTCTCCACAAAATTGAGTTTGTCATCGAAGTTGGCATTGGTAGGTTACTTTGGTTATGCAAGTTACGTTGCATAAAGAGTGGAATAAAGCAAAAATATTTCCCGTGAAAAATGGTTGTACTTAATTTAGTAAGTAGATATAGACATGATGAAAATGCATCTAATTTAATAGATAGGATAATGACATTGATGAAAATGGTGGCGTTGTTATAGTCTCCCTCCCTTAAAAGAAATCTCGTCCCGAGATTTAGTTGGATGCAGGAGTGGTGTTTGAGAATAGATGGGGATACTTAACACGAATTTGATCTTCACATTCCCATGTAAATTCTGGTCCTCTCTTAGAGTTCCATCTTACTTAATATAGGGATTATGACTTATTTTTAGTTGCTTGATTTCTCGATCCATTAGTTTCTTTGGTTCTTCCACAAAGTTGAGCTTATCATCAAACTGAAGTTCTTTAATTGGAATGACAATGGATTCATCAAATAGGCATTTCTTTAGATTAGAAACGTGGAAAGTACTGTGGACATTACTGAGCTCTTTAGGAAGCTCTAGTTTGATGCCTGGCCTTCTCGTTCAAGGGATTTTGAATGGATCCTATGTACAGAGGGTGAAGCTTTTTCCTCGCTTTCTAAAATTGGAAATGACACCTTTTCGAGGTGATACTTTCAACATAACACGATCTCCAACTTGAAATTCTAAAGGCTTCCGTCTTATATTGGCATAACTTCTCTGCCGGTCTCTTGCAGCTTGCAAGCGTTGTCGGATTTGAACTATTTTCTCGGTGGTTTCATGGATTATTTCTGGTCCCGTAAGTTGAACATCTCCAACTTCGGCCCAGCAAACAGGTGATCTGCACTTTCGACCATAAAGTGCCTCAAATGGTGCTGCCTTAATACTGGCATGGTAACTGTTATTGTAGGAAAATTCTACTAATGGTAAGTGTCTTTCCCATCCTTTTCCAAAATCTATAACACAGGCTCGAAGCATATCTTTGAGTGTTTGGATGGTTCTTTCACTTTGTCCATCGGTTTTGGGATGATATGCCGTACTCATGTCTAATTGAGTACCCAAAGCACTTTGTAATGATTGCCAGAATCTGGATGTGAAATGACTGTCACGATCCGAGATGATAGATATTGGCATGCCATGCCGGGAGACTATTTCTTTGATGTACAACCTTGTAAGGGTTTCCATACTATCTGTCTCTCGGGTAGGGATGAAATGTGCGGATTTGGTAAGGCGATCGACAATGACCCAGATTGTGTGTCTGTCCGTTTGGAGGTTTTTTGGGTAGTTTTTTTTTGTGACGAAAATCCATGTTTATCTCTCCCACTTCACATAGGAAATATGATTGTACCAGAGTAAGACCGGATGGCTTTTGACATTCAGCTTTAACTCTAGAGCATGGTATAAATATTTGCAAACTTATTCAGCGATGATTGCCTTCATGTTAGGCCACCAATAGAGTTTCTTTAGATCCTGATACATCTTGTCAGAACCTGGGTGAATGGAATACTTTGATTTATGAGATTCATGCATGATCAAGTCCCTCAGATTACCAAAGAGTGGTAACCAACTTTGATTCTTGATACATCGGGTTCCATCAGAACGTATTTCAAATGCTTTGTTTATTCCTCGGTAATGTTTCTAGCTTGATGTGTTCTTCTTTGCATTGCCTCAGTTGGGCTTCGAGGATTTTGTGAGGGTTATTTTTGGGAAAGGGTCATAATTAATGCTCTAACTCGGAGTGGTTTGATTCATTCCTTCCGGCTTAAGGCATCTGCTACAGCATTTGCCTTTCCAGGATGGTAGCGAATCTCACAATCGTAATCTGCGAGCAATTCTAGCCAACGGCGTTGTCTCATGTTCAACTCTTTCTGATCAAGGATATGCTGAAGAATTTTATGATCAGTAAATACAGTACACCTTGTGCCATACAGATAGTGTCTCTAAATTTTAAGAGCGAACACAACAGCTCCTAATTCGAGGTCGTATGTGGTATAGTTTTCTTCATGAGGCTTGAGTTGTCGGGATGCATATGCAATAACTTTTTCTTTTTGCATTAACACTGCTCTCAGATCTTGATGGGATGCATCAGAGTAAACGACAAAGTCTTTGTTTCCTTCTGGTAATGCTAAGATTGGAGCTTCACATAATTTTTGCTTTAACAGCTGGAAAGCTGACTCTTGGTCTTCTCCCTAGATATACTTCTTGTTTTACCAGGTTAATTCAGTCAAAGACTTTGCAATCTTCGAGAAATCTTTGATAAATCTCTGATAATAGCCAGCGAGTCCTAAGAATTTGCGTACTTCTGTGGGTGTGGTAGGAGATGCCTAATTCTTAACTGCTTCTATCTTGGCAGGGTCAACATGAATTCCTTAACTATCATTTACGTGCCCAAGAAATTACACGATACTGATCCAGAAATCACATTTGGAAAACTTGGCATACAACTTCTCCTTCTTGAGTAATTTTAGGATTATTCTCAGATGATTTGAGTGCTCTTCTTTGTCACGGGAGTAGATAAGAATATCATTGATGAACACTATCAAAAATTTATCCAAGTATGGTTTACACACACGGTTCATGAGATCCATAAATACCGCAAGTGCGTTAGTTAAACCAAATAGCATCACTTGAAATTCGTAGTGTTCGTATCTTGTTCTGAAAGCAGTCTTAGGAATATCTTCATCCTAAATCTCAATTGATGATAACCTAATCGTAAGTCAATCTTCGAGTAAACACTCGAACCTTGAACTTGGTCAAATAGATCATCGATCCTGGGTAATGGGTAACGATTCTTTACGATGAGTTTATTCAACTCCCGGTAATCGATACACATTCTGAAAGATCCATCTTTCTTTTTAACAAATAAGACAGGAGCTCCCCAAAGTGAATAGAATACTTGGATCGAATAAAACCTCGGGTTGCTAACTCTTATAGATGGTTAGATTGTTTTGCATTTCCTGAAGGAGTAATTCTGTAGGTGCTCGAGGGCTACTGGTGCCGCTTCCTGGAATTAACATCATTGGAACTCTACTTGCGAAAACAAAATTGGGGAGGGGGGGGGGAAAGCGGGCTAGATCGTAAGGAAAAAACTTATGGGAATTCTCTGACTACTGGTATATCTTCCAATCATTTTTTGTCTGACTTCTTCTCCATTACTTGGGTTATGAAAACATGACAACCCCTGGATATATACCTTTTGGTTTTTATACAGGATATGAGGTTTAGTCGGGTTTTACTTCGATCACCTCGGATGATCAAAGTTTCACCGTTGATTGGGATGTGGAAGACTTTCTGTCACAGAGAATTCTAGCATGACTACTTGGTACTAACCAATCCATACATGAGGATGTTTTTATATCTACCGAGTTTAATCGACATGAGATCAATTTCAAAAGTTTTGTTTAGCAAGATCAGGGTGCAACCTTAGATAACGGTATTAGTGCCTACTAGGTTTCCATCGGCTATTTCAATGTCGTAGGTGGTATCTAGTGTAATTGGCGGGATATTAAGCATAGAAGCAAGAGATATGGATACAAAACTTTTATCGGCTCCTGAATCAAATAATACTCTAGCTAGATGTTGGTTTAGAAGGAACGTACCCGTGACTACATTCGGGTTTTGGTGAGCGTTCTTGTCCCTCAGCAAGTATGCTCTTCCGTGGGCATTGTTGTTTTCCTTTGGGCACTGGTTACTGTAATGTCCTTTCTCTTGGTTGCAGGTTGCTTCCAGTGGCTAGCCCTTTGTTTCCACAGTTCCTGGTCAGATGACCCACCTTGTTACAAGACTGAGACTTGACAATGCAAGGTCCTGTGTGATGTATGGTACATTTCTTACACAGGGGAAAGCTTCCAGTATACCTTTTGTTTTCAGTTGGGGCGGCATCATAAGCCCTGATAGTTTCTTGCCTTCTATTATGTTGTTGTTGGTGATCATTTTTGCGGTTGTTATTGTTGTTGCGGTTGTTCTGGTGGTTGTTGTTGTTGAAGGTTCTTCTATCATCAAACTTTCATTTGTGATCATTGGTTCCTTGCATAGAATTGTTCTTTGTTACCTGATCCATTAACCTCTGAGTTATGGTAATGGCTTCTTCCAAAGTTTGAGGCTTTGAAGCGGTAACATTTCCTTCAATACTTCGAGGTAATCCCCCGATGAAGATTTCCATGAGTTTCTCAGAATCTGGCACCATAGTTGGGCATAAGACTGCCAATTCCTGGAATCTTCTAACGTAAGTCTTGAGATCATTTCCTTTTACAGTCAGATTGTAAAATTCATCTTCAATTTTCTTGATCTCAGTTCGGGGACAATACTTCTTTATTAAGAGCTTTTTAAATTCAGACCAAGTGATCTTGTAGGCTTCCTCTATTCCAATAGGTTGGGTGAATGAATTCCACCAGGACAAAGCTTCTTCGGTTAGAGTACCAGTAGCAAACTTTACTTTGTAGTCCTCGGTACAGTTACTACGAAGAAATACTGATTCAGTTTGTTCAAACCAGCGGATGAGGCCAGCAACACCTTCTGTACCTTTGAAATTGAAAGGTTGACAACTCATAAACTCTTTGTAGCTACATTTTCTTGCTACATGAGCTTCTCTTTCTTCGGTGTTCTTACTGGTATTGTCAGTATTTGCCATGGCAGCAGCTTGTGCTTCCAGAGTTGTGGAAACACTATTAGCAACTAGTTTTTTGATAGCGGCCTGAGTCATGGGTGGTGTTGCAGATGTTGGTGTCTTTTTGGGAGCCATTCTATCAACATTTACAAAAAAACACAAAATAAGAATCCATGTAGTGATATAATCATATCACAAGTCATCGTATAAAAATCAAAAATTTCATACTTAGTGATATTGAATTCATTTAACATAGATACTTATTTGATATGATTTCTAACAAAGAAATACACATTCTTTGATATTACGTTGAAGGATATAATGGAAAATTTTGGAATAGATACTCTAACAAGCATCCAACTCATTAGGTTCCTCGGGGACGGGTTTACTTCTCAGTGGTTTTGGTATGATTCATAACGAGTTATCTAACTCTGCAAAGATAGACTCATCAAAGGATAATCTGGTGGTGATGTAGGATAAAAACCGAATGATAAGAGAACCATAGTAATCCCGGATAAAGATATGAATCATCATACTATAGGATAGACAACCATGACATACATAAATCGGTATCATAAATAACAAAGTATAATGGAATCACCACTGTATTAAGTCATAAACAACTTGTCTTACATATTTTACATAGTCAAAATTTAACAAGTGTCATTATTTATGCCACACATCCAGTGGTTGGATTCTAAACAAAAGCTGTAAGTGATAAAGATCTAGTCTAGTAGTCTGATGGTCCTCCCTTGTGGTTCTTGAGCTTATGAATCTTGTCCAGAAGATTCTTGTCTCATGGTCCTCACATGAAACTCCCTAGTAACGTGATACGTTATAGTTTAAATGATAAGATTTTATCATTTTAGGTTTCTTTAAAAGCTAGAGGATGATAAATTATGTTATATTTATAACATAATTGATTTATAATGTTTCGATCGATGAATGATAACGACAAATGTGTCGGGCTTTAATAAAATAGAGTCTTATAATATTTAAATATATTTTTATAATTAATATAAAAATATTACATTTTATAACTTTAAGAATGCAAAATGACAATATATACTCTTGGTTTATATATATTTACAAAGTTAATCCTTTTAATATAACTTTTAAAATCTTTAAACCCTTAACTTTAAAGAATGGCAAAACAGCCCCTTGGAGTTATAAATTTAGGATATTTACAATTTCAGCCTCCTTTAGTTATAAGTTTCAAGAATTTATAATATATACCTCTTTGCATGAAAACATTTGCGAATTAAGTCCAAAAACCATAATATTGATATTTTTGATTTATGAATCAATTTTTGCAGGTTATAGCTTATTAGAATAAGCTAAAATAAGTTAAGTTTACTAGCTTATAGCTTATAGAAAGAGCTTGTGAAGTAGAAAGATCAAAATGGGCACGTTTGGTTTTGGAAAACCAAAACGCATGGGTTTGTGGTTCAAGGGCTTAAACAAGAGTTTACATAGGATCTAACAAAGCTTATGAAAGTTCTAAAACAAGGCAAGAGTTTATAGAACAAGTAGAAAAGCTTACTAGTACTTGAAATGATGAAAATACTCGAAAGCTTTAAAGATAAATCTAAGACTCTTGTTCGTCTTGTTTCTTGGCTTCTACTTGCTGTATACTTTTTTTCATCTTCCTTGGACTTGTTTAGATCATGACTTGAGGTAATATGAAGCTTTGATGGTGATCTAAAAATGTATGTATGTATGCGTGTATATATAGTGTAGAAAACACTTAGGGGCCAAGTTAAGAGAAGTAAGGACCAAGTAAACTTGGTGTGGTGATCAAGTAATGTGGAGTAGGGACCAAGGAAAGCTAGGAACTAGTATAGCAAGGTGTATGGAGGTGGTGTTGGTTAGAAAATCAAAGGAGGTGACAAAGAGAAGTTTTCTTGGTGCACAAGGGTGGTGATGGAGGTGGTAGGGTGCTAGGTTGATGACAAGGTGCTAAAGGCGGTGGTGAGGTCATGGTGCTTGAGGTGCTAGATAGGTTGGTTTTAGGTTTTAGTTTTTGAAATTTTCGAATTAGGGTTAGTTTCAGGTTTAAGGTTTTAGATTAGGGTTTTAGGATGAATTAGTGTTTAGGTTTAGAGTTTAGATGTTGTGTATTAAGTGTTGTACCTTGTACTAAAGAGGTGATATGAAATCTTGAATGAAAATGGAGGGAAAATGAGCTTATTTGAATTTATGCATAGTCGAATTGTACTTTGTGCTCAAATGAGTTGTACATGGATTTAGGGGGGATGATGTAATTCAAATATTATATATTGATCACTTGTACACATGCTTGAAGGCTTGTACATTCATTTTGTATGAAATTAGGGGTTTTGGAATAAACATTAACGTATAATGCTTGTTTTGAAATAACATTTTAGAAAGTACGTTAAATAGATAATGTATTTGGTAAAAATGATATTAGAACATAGACTTGACATATTAGGATGTTTACATGATATAAACATAGTTATAGTTGGCATTGATTGTTGCGTGAGCTCGTTTACTTTAGTTATGCAAGTTACGTTGCATAATAGGTGGAATGAAGCGAAAATCTTTCTATGAAAATGGTTGTACTTAATTTAATAAGTAGATATTACATTGATGAAAATTTCATCTAATTAAATAGATGGTTAATTACATAGATAAAAATTGTGGATTGTTATACCCTTACCGTTAGTCACCCCATTGTTTCAACTTGAATAATATTTTACATACTACTACATTTTGGTAAATATTTTTTAAAATATTAAAAATCACAAATACCAAGAACTCTTTTGTATAAATTCATAATATAATATTATATAATTATAATTATAATTTATAGTTTAGTAGCCCACAGTGACTAATTCTAACTATAGCTTTGTCGTAGATGTATCAATACAACCACGTAGTCGTGGCATTGAACATTGCTGTAGTTTTTACTCGCATCTTGATAGTTCTAACATGTGTATGTTTGTATACATTAGCATCTACCACAACTCAAAGTGCTTCAACTCAGATTTTTGGAAAGACTAGTCAGCACACCAGATTTTAATGGACTCCCCCGTCTGCAAACGTTGGAACTCATCCATTGTAAAGAATTAGAAGAGATTCACCCATCACTTGGAAATCATAAAAGTCTTAAATCCGTACATGTATCAGGTTGTTACAAGCTTAGAATGTTTCCAACCATTGTTCGGATGGAACAACTCGAGTCTCTTCATATCAGTTCTTGCCACAAAAGTTTAGTCTTTCCAGAGATCCAAGCAAACATGGAATGCTTAGTAAAGTTGGATGCGTCTTACATTCAAATAGACGCTCTGCTCTCATCAATTGGAGAACGTTGTACCAACCTTATTTATCTAAGTTTGCGCTACTGTTTTAATTTAAACAGCGTAGAAGTCAAATTTGATGGGCTAAAATGTTTGAAAGAATTCGAATGTTCCAAAGGACCTGAGAAAACTCTAATTCCACTTCCATTGACACGTAGCTTAAAAAAGTTGGATCTCAGCTGCTGCTTTTTCGAAGATGGAGAAATACCGTCTGATATTGGTGAGCTATCAAACTTACAAGATCTAAATCTACGTTTTAATAAATTTTCCAAATTACATTTCAGCCTCTCGCAACTTACTCGGCTCAAACTCCTCAACCTCCGCGGCTGCAAAAGGCTTGTAAAATTGCCAGAGCTTCCATCAAGTATAGCTATTATTATAGCAGATGGATGTGACAAACTTACAACCATAGGAGATCTCAATGAAAACTGTAAATGGTTATGTTATATCTCGCTGTTTGAGAGTACTGTAATTAATGGCAACAGATTACTACAATCCATGCTCAAGGTATGGCTCTCTGTTTTTTATGTCAATCTTTGGATATTAATCATATATCCTGCAAGCACATCCTCCTAATTCATCTTCTAATGTACTTATGAATATGTGTTGATAAATTAGGGAAATGCTATTGAAAATCAGTCCATGCATCTCAGAATTAGAGGTCTTGAGATACCACAGCAGTTTACAAATCGTCTTTATGCTGGGGACAATTGTAGGTTGCCTCTTCCAGAGAACTGGTGCAACAACTTTTGGGGATTCCTAATTTGCACTGTTCTGGAAAAGCATGTTTATGATCGTTGGGTTTTTCCAGACATAACTATAAAGGAGGAGGCAAGTGATGATATGCGTGGTATGTTCCATGATGTAGTCTGGGGGGAAAGTTTTGGTGGTAAACTTACATGGGTATGGTATGTTTCATTTGCTTCACTGAGACGCACTGAATGGTGGAACCCAGCGCACAAGAATGTTTCGTTTTACATGCAACACATCAACGATGGCGCATCTATAGGGATAGGAGCAAGTCTGGTTCCCATGAGCAATGGAAGTGGTCTGACCGATACATCAACTGATTCTTCTGAATTTACTGATGACTACACACAAAAAATCTCCATTCTCCATGATTCCAAGTCTTCTTTGACCATTTCCCCAGGTGTCCATTGTAAGTTTGGTTATTACCCGTGTTGTTTTGTACTGATATATCTACCTACCTATCATTATGAAAAAGAACCCCAAAATTACTGTAGATGGCTTATAAACTGCCACGTCACCCTTAATAGTTTGTCACTGTTTGCCTCTATCTTTTGACGTCACCTTTAATAACAAGTGCAATATGTATCACCAGACCAAACTCAATTAACCGTTACCGATCATTCCCCTACTTGCGATTTACCGGCAACAACATTTGACCACGATAACACAATCATTCTCTTTCATATGCGACCTTCTTCTTGCTGATCTCTTACTTTCAACAAAGATTTTCAGATATGTACTTGATTTTATAATCGTAATTCTTCCAACAATATTGTTTGTGATGCTTTATGTTTAACCAGGGACATCGAGCTGGTGGTGATGCTTTTTTTTGGAAAGGACCAAATTTTATGAGTAGGAGCACAAAAGAAAGCAGAAGCAAAGAAAAAGAACCCAAGCAAACATAAAAGAAAAGTGAGCTTATTTAGTTTTAAGATGTGTATTGGCCTTATAGCTTTTTTTATATACAATTTTTTTAAGTTTCTTGGTCATGTTTCTTTACACTAATCTATACTACTATTTCATACGGGCTTGAGTCACGGCCAAAAATAACGTCTCATTAGATTTATGAATCATCTCAGTTTGTCCCTATCTGGATAGACCGGACGAGCGGTTAAGGATTAAAATATAACTAAAATTTAGAAGTCCAGACGTAATTCCTTAGGAAAACCACATGTCCCGACCTTTTTGGTTTAGCAAGTCCCGTCTTAAAAGTTTAGTCCCGTCTTAAAAACGGTTTTTTTTTTAGTCCCGTCTTAAAATTTACCTGACCTAATTTTAAACCATTTTGTTGAGTATATATATATATATATATTTTGCTAGAAAACCTAGAAAACTCAGAAAACCAAACAGATGCCCTAATTTTTTCAGACAAAAAATTGGTTTTTCAGGCAAATATGGCCTCGATATAATGTCTGTAAAAAACTCAAAAACCAAACAGATGCCCTAATTTTTTCAGGCTATATAAAAGATTTTTTAAGGCATCTGTTTAGTTTTTTAAGGCATCTGTTTGGTTTTTTTGGGTTTTTACAGAGAGTAAATCGATGCCATTTTGCCTGAAAAAATAATTTTTAGCCTGAAAAAATAATTTTTAGCCTGAAAAAATTAGGACATCTGTTTGGTTTTTTTAGGGCATTTGTTTGGTTTTTTTGGGTTTTCTGGGTTTTCCACCGAAGTTAGGTTTTCTCATGATCCCATCCCTATATATATATATATATATAGTAGGGATCCAGTGAGAAGTAAATTAAAATAAGAAGTGGTGAGAAGTGACTAAAACCACACA
>BQNB010090957.1:0-27008 GCA_026074375.1 Tanacetum coccineum
AAGTTGCTTACAAAATGCCCCATAAGATAGAACAATACAATTCGTTGTCAAACCTTGAAATGGAACACACAAAATCGGTCTACCTTAGGAATGAGGGGGACAAGAGAAGAGGAGTCGACTATGTAAAGAATACGATATTAGGGTTCTACAAGGAATGTTTAGAGTTAGGCCCTGAATATGTAACTGGAATGGATGATGAAGGAGAAGTCATGTAAGGACGTGTGACTTCGAGTCTAGCTACAAGACTCATTAATAAAGAAAAGCGCTTCTTGGGAGGCAACCCAATTTACTTTTCCCGCAAATTAGGAGTGTCATGTGTGTTTTAACTCTTTACCATTTGTTTTATTATGTTTGAACTATCTTGTAATCATGCTTTGCTTGTCTTTAACCTCGTCTTAATTTCAATCAAAGGTATTTTGCAACAATAAGTGTAGGGGAATTTATCCGGCTTTTGAGCCAAGTTCAAACATGTTAAATGAATTGTTTAGATTAATTCGCGTCATATGATTGAATTATTAAATCTCAGGTTTTATGTAGCTATTTGTACATGAATTAACTTATGGAATCAAGTGCAAGAAAATTTTCATCAAAAACAAAAATTTTGTTTTCATAGATTGTGGAGACAGCGCTCACGATTTACACGCGACGTGTCACACGGACACCTTGTGACGTGGTCACATTAAACCTGACTCGGCGGTCAAACGCCCTGGGTCCAGAAAACTTAAACGTTTTTAATTATTTTTGAAATAACGTTGCATAACATTTAATTATGTATTCTTCTGTTATAAACCTGCAAAACCTAATGAGTTTAACAATTCCCTCATCCTATCCTTACTGCTTTATCGAGTCGAACCCTAAATTCATATTGTATATTTTCCTATCGCACATTTTATGCTTGGTGTAGTTGTCTTTGTCTTTGATTACAAGTTATATTTGATGAGAAGAAACTTCGGAATTCTTAGGAAGTTTCATTGGTGATTCTCGGGAGGACATGATTGAAACAGTTATCGCATGTTTTTCTCCTTATTGAGCATAAACTAGGGGAGTACTGGTTTCTTTTTCTCTGTTTTCTTTTCCATTTATTTGTTTCATTATGGGTACATTCTACTAGAAAATTGGGGATCATTGTTCAACTTTTGTGTAGGGAATAAGACCTTAGTAAACTAATTTCTTTCATTTGCCATTTGCTTTGTCCTTAAAAGGTTGGTATATATCGAAACAAAAATCATTACAATGGTGATTTTTTACACAAATTTAAAAATTTTTACGACACATTACCGACGTAAATTCCTGAGTTGTTAAATAGCGTTCATATAGAAGAATTCTTATGACTTGCACAATTAACCCTCAGAATTCACCTAACTATGTAAGGTTGCCCTTAGATCTTTAGGAATCGGGTATACCATCGTTGGTAACCAATAGATGTTTTTATCTATACCCGGTTCGAGTTTAGGTTGATCTGCTGGAGTGCAGGTCTATTCCGTCGTTACGACCATGTAGGCCTTGCTTGTACGCGTTTCTTGAATGTTGGGGTTAGTTAATTACATTGGTGTTTTTCCGGTTGCGTTTTTACTATTCTAGAAGTGTTATTGTGTATGCAGTCCGTGGGACCGCATTGGAAGTTTTAGGTTTTTGCTTGATTTGTGGCGATTAGGTTTATCACCATGTTCTAAACCTGTAATTGTTGTGATGGTCACACCGATCATATAACTATCCCACACCCTTGCCATACACTCATCTTTAGTGCAGGATACCCCTAGTACAAACCCTCCGAGCCTATCATTTTTCACGGTTCTCGTAATTTTCTGATGGATTCTAGATTATTAATGAAGAGCATTGTCACCCTTAAACCAATCGTTACACCCAAAAAGCCTTAGCCTACCTTATATGTACTCGCTTTTAGCACATTATTGTATTTAACCCAAGTTAATTATTGAGTACATGATTGCTAAGTCCTTATCCTTGTAAATAATGTTTTGGGACCATTGGGATTCATGGTAGTATTTATTTCGCGAAAGAATGGGGAAGAAAAGTTAAGTCAATACCCCCTATATGTTTGTCAAATGATCTCCATGTTATTTTGATCCACCTCAAATCTGGTCATTAGTTAGATTGTAAATATCGAGCACGTAAAAGTTCAAGTGTAGGGGTACGTATTATAAACCTCATGTGATGTATTATGTTATTAAAAATGAGAAAAGAAAAAGAAAGAGATTGATGTAGAGTTGTGTAGAGTTTGTATATCTTCGTTTGAGTCTTGGCTTAGCAACCAAACCAAAGTGTATTCATGTAAATAATTAGCTAACCTTTCACTCCAATTTCACCCAAAGCCACATAAATGTATCTCATTCGTTTCTGTTTCTATTATATGTTATCTTACACCTACACCTCACAACCCTTTAAAATACCTCTTAGATAGTAATGAATAATGTTTGCACCTAGCGGTGGAGGTTTGATCATTTACCAAGCCTATAGTAATTTATATGCTATGACATGTAATGAGTGTTGATTTTCCGTTTCCTCCTTATGTTATAATTTATTATACATCCGAGAGAAAGAGAGAATCTCAAACACTTATGTGAGGTGCTAGTATATACTTCCCGTGCTTTTAATTACGAGGTCTAGTAGGTTGTGTTATAAAATACTTTTAAAGAGTAGGTAAAATGACCCCTCATATTTTTATTGTCTAGGTGGAAAAGCCCATTTGCTTGAGGACAAGCAAATCCCAAGTGTAGGGTTATTTGATGAGGTGTCAATTTATACACTTTTCGGGGTCGTTTAACCCCCTAAATCATGTGTTTATGCCCAAAATAAGTACTTAATCGTTCCTTTTCAGGTATTTTTCATTTGAAAGGCATTTAGAGGAAATACACGTGACTTGGGATCATTTGGAGAAGAAACGGACAAGACTACGGACCTACACCAACATGGCTCAAGAATTTCTCTACACTGGCTGAGACGGTGTCACAAATACAACGTGACGCCGTCACAACGATGATCAAGACGGTGTCACGAGATTCCAAGACGGCGTCAGAGAACACGACCCAGCCCATTATCTAGAATATTCTCTTTCATGACGGCGTCACGATTAAAACGCGACGCCGTCACAACGATTTTCCTATATATACAAACTTGAATTTGGGGTTTTGAGTGTGTAACTTTAGAATAAAAAGAGGGTACGAACCCTAGTTTGTTTAGCAGCTGTTAGGGGTGATTTTAGGGCCTAAAAACCCGATTGTACTTCCTCCAACTTATGTTTTAATCAAATAAGGTTTATTTAATCCTTCAATATGTCTATGTGTTGTTTGATTCATCTATGTTCTTGCTTTATTAACATGCTAGGCTAAGCCTCCTATTGTGTTTATTTATGATTGTATGAAACCTAGAATGTAGATCTTAATGGTGTTGCTTCTTGTGATGGATGTGCATGTTAGGTCTTAGAAAACCAGCTTTTGTCTGCATCGCTGTTGATATGTCTAGGAAAACATGATTGTGTAGAAAGGATACCATCGGGTAACAGTCTTTATACTACCTTGCCCCCTAATATGGTTGATCCACTCTTAATATATTTCACATGCACTTAGTGTACCCTTAGGGGCATTGTAATCGTCTTCATACTACCTTGATTGTGCGTTGCTCTAACATAATGCTAAGTAGACGGCGGGTTCCTGTAATTCATTCATGATTTAGGAAATAATTACACAGATCATCACAAGTGTGATAAGGCAACAACACTAGGAGAAACAATCTAGGGAGTAATACATGATTAAATAAACACAGTCTTTTATCTTATTGTTATCACCTGTAGCGTAGATTTATATTTAGTTTAATAGCTAAAACCAATCAACCTCTCCAATTATATGATTTACTTGCTTTTCATAAAATACAAAAACACAAAAAGAATCTTCCCTCAACCTTTAGAATTCTGTTAGACCGTGATCAGGCCTTCCCAACCTATTCCTCGAGTGAACGATAACAACCCCCCGAGTCTTGCTTATACTACTACTACAACGATTAGGTGCTCTGCCTAGGGAGTTGTAAAACTTCGTGTAAAAGTCCTACGACAACCGCATCATTTACCTTAATTTTTCTTGTACAACTAAGTATCTTAGGCCTAGATCTTGCTTAAAAACATAAACTTTAAGGCTTTTAAACACAAAAATATGGGTTTTGATTTGTTACGCACGAAACAAGAAAAAACAACCAAAAATTTGATTTTAGCAAGATAAAAACGCACACAAACTTACGATATCATCCCATGGCGACTGATACTAATTGTAAGATATCAAACATACAATCTAAGATGACTAAGTGAGAAGGAAATTCTAGAGAGAGAAAGAGTAGGTTGGAACACTTAGTGAGAGAAAGAAACTTGTATTATGAAAATGAACCAACCCCCTTCCCATGGCATGAAAAGGGGTATTTATACCCTTACAAGGTTCGGTCAACATAGGGGTATTCTAATGTTGACCCGGTTAGCTTAGCTAAGTTCTAAATATTATACTACAAGCTACTTAATAATATATTGGTAGTGATCGAGACTTTTTCGTATTCCTAACAATCTCCCCCTACGGGAGGTCACTCCAATTTATAAAAACTTAAGCTTAGCATTCAAAAGTTCTAGGTTGATGATCTCAAGATGCGTAAGATCACATTTAGAATTTGCCAATAGTGCCCTTTCATGAAACTCTAGATCTAGGTCTCTAAGGTGTTCCTCACTAGATCTTTCATCCGCTTCATCGTCCAAATTTTCTTGAAAATCTTAGAAAATGTTATTTGAGAAAAATGCAATTGATATTGCAGAGTCTGAGGAGTAGTAATAAGGGCCTTTTTGGTCTCAGGGTATCTGCTAGAGATCAGGTTGTGTTCATAGACAAACCTCTCATAGATACCGGCTAGGTCAAGGGTCTAACTTATGTTGACATTTCTAAGTCCCTGAGAGAAGTTGGGCCACTTCTCAAGGAGACTTTTCACGAAACCAACATTGATTTCGTGCTTAGATAATGTCACACCATCATTAGCAAGCTCATTGAGCAGGGTTTTGTAACGGGTGTAGGTCTGTAAGAGAGTCTCAGAGGGTTCAGCTCTGAAAGTTTGATACTCAAGTTTCAGATCCATGATCTTGTTTTTCTTAGTAACAGAGGGACCTTCAAAGATGTGAACCAAGTCACTCCAACTGGCTTTAGCTGTCTCACAGCTAATGACTGACTCCATTATATCATATGGTAGACATGATATAATGATGTTTTTAAAACGTTGGTCTTGATTGACCATCCTCTTCTCATCTTGGGTCCATTGGGACTCGGGTTTATCATCACCTTCAGTTGTTTTCGGTTTGAATGGACCCTCATTAATACATATGATGTAATAAGGTTCCATTCCCGCCAGATAGCAAAGCATACACTTTTTTCATTTGTTAAATTTTCCAAGCTCTAGACGAGGAGCAACAGCAGCGTAGCTGCCTCCCTTTTTGTCTACGAGCTTAAGTACATTACTTACAGCAGCCATTTTAAGATCTAGGTTTTAAAAACTCAAAGCATGTTTAAAAAGAGTTTTATAAACCTCCTGATACCACTTGTTGTTTCCTTTGAGTTAGTGATCTAAAACTAGAAAGTTAAGATAACTAACCCATGACTTGTTAGTAATGTAAAGAAAATCAATTTTGAAAATTATTAAAGATATAATAGTAAAGAACACAAAACTAATTTTTAACGTTTAACTCTTTATGTTTAGTAAGAATTATACCATATTGTATGCGGAACTACAATGGGGATTGAATGAGTGCGTGTGTGTGTGCGTGCGTGTGTGTGTGTGTGTGTGTGTGTGTGTGTGTGATCTCCTCACTAACAGTTTGCATAAACCTAAAGTGTTATGCAAGACTGACTACTATGCTAACCAACTGAGCTTGCTCAGGGACTTAGTGGATATTAGAGGAGTAGGTGTTTGTGAAAGATTACGACTTTGAATGCACAAACTTAACATACTCCTTTACAAGATGTTTCTATTTATACTACTTAGGTAGGGTCATACCTACATGGGTGATAAGTGCGTATCCTAATACTGATAGGTTAGTACATATTGTACACATTTGTCTCTATTACAATTCTATTTTAAGTATGGGACAAACACACTTTCTAAAGTCACTTGATGACACAGACTTTGTTTTTATACCCTATTTATGATACCGATTAAAGTTGCACAGAATCTGGGAGGGTGAGGAGGTTAAAGATGAACATAATACTTACCAGTTATATAATCAGTTCAACTTTGCTACCAAGATTCCAAGCAGAGGCAGATTTTTCCAACAATACGTGATCAATTTTTACTGTTGCATAGAACCAAGTAACAAAGATGGAAGCCAAACGATAGTAGAAATATATACTTGTCAAGCTTAAATGATGTGATTGTTAGGGCCTAGGGGAGATCGTGATGTGTCCAACATGGAACAAATCGATACCACCGTCTCTTACACTGTCCGCAACGATGAGTAAAAACTCTAAGAAAGTTGTCTAATGAAGACCTTTCGTCTATGTCGTCACTAGCCATTAAGCTAGACACGATAAAATGGTTGGCAATCACTTAGAACTTAAGAGGGCTCGATTTGACTTGGGTTGGCCATCAATACTTTTGTCCTCTGTTCTTTTCTAATATTATTAACAAAACCAAGAGTTTGGATTTTCGTATAATCTGAATGACCCTTTTGAATAACCTATGGGCCCTTTTAATGTTTAGCTTAAGCTTTTGACCATGTCCATTCGACTCGGTGAAGTTTCATTATAGAAAATTTGTGACTATCAGAAATTGCAAGTTAAACATTAATCTACTCCCCGACAAAAGAATAGTAAGCCGTTTGTAAAAATTCAAACCATGTTCAAAAATTTTCCGACTCGATAGCAAAATAACTTTTCATAAGTTTTGATTTGAAGCTCTCGAAAACGTAGATCACATGTGTTGATCAGAAGACCATATCTTCGAGTACCCACAGATATTAAAGTACTTGTGCATGCAATCATGTGTCATTCAATAAAATTCTAAATATTGATGATAGTAAATAAAATAAGAAATATGTTTCAAGTAGATAAATTTTTTGGTTTATAGTCCCTTCTTTCCATCTTCCTGGTACAGAAAAAAATTATGAAGGTTTTTTCACTAGCATGCCACACAAACACGGCATGCCTCCTTGGCAGATCAGGAAATTACATATGAAATAACGAGTGAACCAAAAGGATGAACAAACTCTAGCACACAAAAAGCAGGGTCTTCAGAATTTTTATTGTTACTCCTGCAACACACGAGTTACGAATATAACCATTAGAAGGGAACCAAGACCAGAAAAGCTCTATGAAAGGTAGCAAATTGGGCGGCTCAAGTAATGGGTTGGTTCAATAAACTTTTTCCCCCTTTACGGAATGATCTATAAAAGATTTATGAATAGTTGATAAACTTTGGGCACTAACAGCAGGGCATTAGCATATAAGTTAGGGTTCAAGTCCCAAACAAGGGACAGGTGTGTGCGAGCATTTGTCTGAGAAAAGAAAAAACACTTTGGGCAAATTTTAAACCGTTCGTTCAATCCATCTTGGAATTTTCATTTTAAGCTAACTTATTGATTTGACCCATCAGGGATTAATATAACCCAACTGACGAAATTGGCCCATTTATAAGTAAACTGGTCAAAAATGTCACCTCAAAGTTATAGGTAAATCAAGAATTTCAGTATTGGCCCTATGTACACGTATTTTGCTTTTGGGTATGTTCATATTGTGTTAGAAACTGGCAGAAAAACTGCAGCAAAATTGAAGACAAAATTATATTAATATACAACTTATTATATGAATAAACTAAGCCAACTCTGATAACTTTTAGTTTAGAGAGGTAAACCAATTCTACAGATGATGCTTGACCAAGTATTGTATGCACCTTCAAATGAAGCCCAATTTACTACACTAGTTCTCTTAATCCTATTTTACATGTTCCTAGCTAAGAATCCCAAATTAACTGATCCTAATTTATTAGAATAAAACTGGTACTTATCTCTAATATTTGGCCAATAGCTCTAACACATTGTTGTACTTAAACGGGGCTCACAGCTTGTGTGTAGTGTTCAAAACTGAAACAGTTTGGTAAGACTTACTGCTCTACTATGTAAATGTAGAATCTGAATCTAAAGATGTGGTGGCTAACAATCTGTGTCTAAAACTTGATCAACACATGAGAATCAAATGTGTGTTATCCTCAAAACCCGTTATGGAATAATTAAGACAGAAAACTGAGAGCTAACGGAACTATTTAAGACAAGAACAATAGTTTTTTTATAGAACGGCAACTAACTATCTCACATTATATAAACCACAAATTTATCTCACAATGTCATAAGCAGGCACAACCATTTGGTTGGGGAGCTTCACACACAGACACCTTGGGGTAGCATTATGCCCCCCGTGTTAGTGGTAAAACTGAAAGGCAAAAAGCCTATATGAAGATGGTACTAGTTGAAATGTGTGAATTAAAAAGCTAAAAATGGAAAAGAGAACCTGGCGGTTTGGTAAAGGAGGAGTCTGAGGAGGTGGCGATTCGAGAGAAGAGAGACGGGAATCCAAAGAATGAAACTGCTGCTTCAACTGAAGATTGAATTAAAAAGAAATCATTATTATTGAATAATAAAAAGAAGAAATATGATTGAAAGTAAAAAAGAAGAAGGTACCAACCTGGGAAGAAAGGGAGTGACGATCGAGTAAGAGATCTTTGAAGATGAAATGAGACATGGCTGCAGCCGTCACACCCAAACCCACCGTAAACCACATCATTCGTATTCTGTACATCCTCCTTCCTCAATTTCTTCTTTCTAACTCTAATATCTCTTGTTTCTTTCTTTGTTTGTTTACATGTATGGATGGATGGATGGATGGACGGACTTTTCTTTCTTTTTTCTCTTTTTTATATTTTGGCCCAAACCTATATAACGGACTAGTTAATTACAGTAGTTTTTTTTTTAAACCGTGATTTGACCCGCCCGAGTTGAATCGGTTCTTGTAAAAAAAAGGTCTAATTATACCGAGTTTTATATTTTCGAAACCCGTTTAGACCCGCCAGGTTTTAAGTGACCCGGGTCAACCTGGTTCTCGGTAACTCCACCGGGTCGATTAAAGATCTGGTTTTCAAAACATTGAGTACAACATTATAATTAGTGATTCGATTCTACAAACTCCACTCAAAAGATAGTTCTGCCAGTCTCGAATCGACGCACTCTGAGGGGCAGAACCACATTCCCACCTAAAAAGAAAGCATTTTCAAAAAACTCGAACCTGAAACCTTTCGCAAATGAAAACAACCTCCCCAATAATACCAATAGTAGCTGGACCCTACTAAATCATACTACTAATTCAAAAACATTATATTAGAAATCAAACATAATAATTTAAATTCTATTTCGCTCGGTCATCTCCAGCACCTTATTCACTTATTTTTCTTTCAAGTGATCTTTAGTTCGTATTTTTACCTTGTTTTTCTATTTTTATTTGCGATATATGTTGTTTCAGTTCCATTCCCGTTTTCCTCATATTCAACTCCTTTTGTTTCATCCAAACAAAAATGATTTAGTTGTACGCTCTTAAATAGTGTAGAGATAAATCAACTTCCCTTTTTTGCAAGTATTAGAGCGCACGGTGTCATAACGTCCCAACCGGCGTTATGCCCACGTGGCAATCAGAGGCGGAGCTAGGATTTTGAGTTAAGGGGGGCCGAATGTTTTTTAGCGATAACAATAACGACTAACGACAAACATCGATATATCTTATAAAGAAATTGAAAGTAAACAATTTGACTATTAACTTTGGTTATTTCCAAATGTAAACAATAATACACAGTAACTTTTGATTACTTGTTTTTCACTCGTACATAATTTCACATCAATATATGACTCTAAATCTCCTAATTTGTATACGAAAGTTATTGTAATTTATAGATAATATGAATAATAAATCTAAGATGCTATGAAATACATGTTAGAAGTGTTCTCATAATCATGATTTATTCTAAGATCAACAGAACATGAATTAAAGAACTAACATACTTAATTGGTCCAAACTTTTATAGAAATAAATAGCATAAGAAATTGAATGGAAGGCTTAAAAAATGTAACTAATTATACGCTTAATAGATGTGCCAGTAAATTATTGATTTGTGAAAAAGCGAAACCCCCTGTTGTCTTTGACACATAGATTTAGACATATAATTAGACACTCCGATTAAACATTCCAATCAATGCCATATGTGTAAATTCTGTTTTCTACTAAAGAAAGATTACCAAAAAAACTTTTAAAAGAAAAAAAAGGTAACTAGTAACAAATGGGAAAAATTATTAATTATGATTTATAACAAAAGTACAAATCAAACCACCTAGTTAATGAGTCAAACCAAACCACGTGATGTCTTATAAAACTACAAAACTACACGACAAAAATTAAAGTTATTTATTCCTTTTCTCTATCTTCATTTTCGTCTTCCCCCAGCTAAACTATAAACCCGCCATGTTCTTTTCTTATTGAGCTTATTTCTATTTTTTCATGTATACAAATCAGAAAAATATGCCCCTTATTTGTGTGATACCCTGAGTCGTGGCTCTGACTGCCATAGCCGGGGCCGAGCTTGAATTCTTCCAACTACTGGTCTTATTCTTCATATTTTCACTTCTAATACGATGTTACAAGCTGGGCTAGTTGGGTAGGTTGGGGGTGGCCGAGCACCCGCTAGCCACCCCATTGGCTCCGCCCCTGGTTGCAACGCCGTTGTTGGCGTTATGATACCGGAATGTGAGAGTGGGCAACGGCGTTGGGTGGGGCGTTAACCCACCAACGTGCGTTGGTTTGTTTTTGTTTTTTTTCCGATTTAAATGGTTTGTGTGTGTGTTTACAGTGTGTTGTGTGTGCATTAACTGTGTGTGAAGTGTGTGTGTGTGTGTGTGTGTGTGCGTGTGTGTTTGCAGCTGCTAAAAGGAAGAAGACGAAGGTATATTAGGGAAGGTTTAAAGTGGGGTTTTTTTGTAAAGTGGGTTTTTTTAAGTGGACCTTTTTTATTTGTTTTTATATATTAATTTGTTTAAATTTTTATAAAATATTAAATTTATAATTTATAAAGTAATTATTTTTTAATGTATGAAAAATAATTAGTTTGAAAAAAAAGAAAAATAATGGTGGGTCTCAAAAAGTGGTGTTATGGGGTGTTATGATTAGAGGGTATTTTGGTGTGTTGGTGTTGAAATGTTAAAAGCTGATGTGGCGCTGAGATGGCAATACTTTTTCGGTGTTAAAATGTTATGATACCTTGTGCCCTTAATAAAGGAGGATAGTTTATTTTTCAATAAGATGCATTGTGATTGTCGAACACTTTCATACCAACACAAGAAAAGTTTACCAATTCTCTTTGAATATTACACACACTAATCTCTAATCTAATGATCCAACTTTGTTCTTAAATAAATTATATGAAGTTATGTGTAAACTTATAAGTTTTAATGTTTTTAATAACTTTAAAAAAATAAACAAATACCCCCTTAGACTTTATAAAATTTAAAAATACAACATATATGTTGTTTTAAAAATACAGTATGTATATACTCGAGATTATAAAAATCAAAATAAAAACACGAGTTATTGTGTATGTGAATAAATACACGAGGTTGTACGCATACGAACAACTCATGTTATTCCCCTTTATGAGTATAAGTGTGACACCCGTGATCAGACCAGGTTAGTTTAACCAATAGTGTTAGCCTAACTAAGTGTTAAGTGATTTGAGTTTGAGTGCAAGATTCAATTAGTGCATTTGATATTATGTGATAAGATATATGTGTTGCAATTGTTGTGTGAGATGCTTTAATTTAAATAGTTAGTCATTTCATTTCGTTGGAAATGATGATTTTTGGAGATATTCATTTGTTAGTTGTTTTGGTTATTCGTAGCATTTTGAAATAATTTAAGAAAGCAAGCATCGTTAATTTCGATTCAATATTATTGGATAAATTTGGATTCAATGATTTAATTATATAGTGAGTAATAAAACTATTGAGGAAAATTATATGTAAAATATATAATTTCTAGTTTGAAATTATGTATAAATAATTTTAGGGATTTCAAGTAAATATGTAATTTAGTAAAAATATATAATAAATGTAAAAAATATATGCGCTGAAAAAAAAAGAAAAAAATTATAATATAAATTTTATAGGGGTGTTTGGATCGACTAGAAACAAAGAAAAAGGAAGGGAGAAGTCCAAATTTGATTAGGAAACAAATCTTTTTTATACTTATCCTAAAACTAGTATAAATACTCCCATAAACCTAAACCCTAAATCACTTTTCCTCCTCCCTACTCCCTTGTGTCGACCGGCCATCAAGAAGCAAAGGGGAAACCATCAAAAAAAATCAAGAGTTTTTAAGGTGTAGGATCGTGTGTTTCGCGGTTAAAGGTTTTAGGTATGATCTTTTAAATCAATCTTCTTTAATTCAATTAATTGTAACTGTTTAATTGGTGAAATTAGGGTTTCATTAAAATTTAGTAAACATATTAATATGATCATTAATAATCAATTAGGGTATAATTAATATCATTTGGATGCGTTTAGTTACGTTTAATTGTTGTTAAATTCGGAATTAAAACTAGACAGATTTTTAGGTCAACTTGCAAGTGTCATAACTCGGTCATACGGATAGGTTTTATTGATTTTATTGAGCCTAAAATTAACTACAGAGAGTCTACTTTCTAACCCTGATGGTTTCGTGAATTAAAATTGAGTGGAAGTCAGTCAAAATATTTTTACAAGATTCGTTATCGAATCTGAGCTTTTGGGACAGATTTTGGGTTGTGTTTGTGAGGTCAAAAATCATATCAATACATTTTTATAATTGATTAAATTGCTACTGGAGTAAGTTCATGATGTCTAGGAACCCATGTAATTTTATTAGGTTTTTCCTAAGTGTCTAAATGGGTCTGGTCAAGTCAAATTTTTTGGTGTGCAGATCAGATCTGAATCTGCTTAATTTGTGTTGTTGATTTTCTAAAAATACTTAAACTTATTTTCATTGGTTGGGAAAATTATAGTAACTTCATAACTCATTGAAGATAATGTTATCCGAATTTAAGAGTCCAAAGAGGTCTATTGGTATTTTATAAAAATTCATAAAGTAACTTCAAAATTCTGCAGAAAACTTAATATGTGAACACTAGTCTAAAACATGTTTATAGTTTAGATAATGTATAAGAATCATGATGGGATGTTTATAAGTACATTTTAGACATTAGAATCCATAAATTGGAAGGTTACATGCATAGGGCCGTAAAGACTTGTTCATGTGTAACCCATTCATTATGATTGTGTAGATTATTGCTTGGATTATTAGCGGGAAATTGTGACATGGGGTGAAAATGGATACCAAACTGTTTTTAAATGTTTTCTTTGCTGTGATTAAATGGTTTTGAATTGTTTTAAATGGACATGTTTGTATAGTAGTTATGCGATAAAATTATGTGTAAGTTTACATGATACATATGTGGATACATGGATACATGAGTTGCTTGTGCCATTCCAGTCGAACGTGGTAACTCTTATTGATTGATACATGGATACAATGCTAGCTTGTTATGATTCGGTATGTTATGATTTGGTATGTTATGATTTGTGATACATGATGCATGCTTATAACCATTTAAATTGTCCAACTTTTATTCGTATGTTCACAGCTTTATTAATTGTTTTACATTTAAACCTACGAGCTCACTAACGTAATGTTGAAACTTGAGAGTATCCATTTTCAGGTGAAGATTGAGAAGCTTAAGAGATTGAGATTGTCTGGCTAGTGAGACTTTAGGATCCTTGCATTTGAAGACTTAGTAGTTATCAATTATATTTCTGTGTTTGATATACTTTCGTACTTGGTACTTGTTATTTCGGATTTTTGTTTTATGATTATGTATTATTGTGTTTCGATTAACCTCGATACAAGTCTCCTCTTGTGTTAGGTGTTGTCATGATATTTTGATTTATTTAGTCATTATGCATTTTAGTTATTCTCTATTGTGACATCAATGTGTTGTGACAATGCCTATTGTGTTACGCCTCTTGTTTCCGCCTTGGCGGGGTGTGATAGATTGGTATTAGGGCCATTGGTTATAGAGAAGTAGGTGGTTTAATCTAGACTATAACCTAAGAGTCCTTCATATAGCTGCATAATAGGATCTATGTGTTTAGCTATCTATGCGTTTTGTTTTCTTTCTTTTCTCTGAGTTTTATTTCGACCTACGGGCTACTCGATATCAAAAGATCCAGAAGAGGATCCAATTGAGGAGGAGCCTCTCGAGGAACCGAAGGACGAAGGGTAGTTAGAAGAGTCGGAGAAGGAGGCCGACTCAGATGTCATGTCGGATGCTCGTAGCAGGCCTGGACCCGCGGAGTCAGGTGACTCTTGCGAAAGCAAAGTCAAACCCAAGTGAGGCCCAGCATAAGTTTATCCTATCTTTTACCTCGACACGTTGCTATCGATGATTTCTTTGGGATATTACGTGTTGTGGGCACTTCGAGACCTTCGTTTTCTTTCTGTCATTTTCGATTTTATCTTTATATAAATAATATTTTTTTTATGGAGCATCGTTTTTTTATGGAATCGTGCAAGATGTGCAATGTGGTATATGTATATATATGTGCGTTATCATTGAGATGTGTTGTCTTGAAAGTAAGTACACATGTGAAAGGATGCAATTATAATTATAGGTGGCCAACATAATTACAAAGACATCACACACGTGGATTTGTGACCATGAGTGCATTGATCGGTGTTTTCTTGTTAGGTTGTAGTATAAGATGTTGTATTATGTGCGGATGTATTATGAATAGTTGCATAGTTAGTAAGTTTCCCTTCTATCTAATGTTTGCGAATACCCCGGATACCTGTTATTACTATTATTACGATTATTGAGTTTGTCGTCTGCTCGATTATTCGTTCGGATATCTAACCCTCATCTTAGCATTCCTTGTTCGTACCATGTCGGTACGGATGATATATCTTTCCATTCAGCGTCTTGATATATATTGGTTGATTCGGATCTGCTTCTTTAGATATTGGTACGTTTCATAAGTTCTTTCCTTGGGTTTATTACTGGTATAGATATCTAATTTTTCTTCAAGCACTAATTGATCATAACATAGTAGTGCGGATGTTTACTCCCTTGTTTTTCACATCCTTTGGTTTTCCTAACATGTTTGCGACATGTTAGTACCGATGCTTTGCTATGGTTGTTCTTTTAGTACGGATGAGTCTTTACGTTTTTCATTTAGTTCGTAATGTCCTTGCATGAATTTCACTTGTACGTGTTCGTTTGACTGTTATTCTGATTATATGGTTCCTTATACTTTCTTTCGCCTTCAAACAATAGATTTGCGTTAGAATCCTTATGGTATTTCGCAATCCCTTTTGGTATTACGATGTCATTTGTTTGAATTACATATTTTATGATAAGTTCAAACTATAAAAATCCTTTTGAATTATATCTTGATGAGGTTTGGAGAAAACAATTTTTTTTAATTCATTTTATAAATACGTTGTGATAAGCGCTTTTATATAACTATCTCTTTATTTTTTTATGAAAACCATGTTTAAAATGAGTTTTATAAAGATTATATTTAAGATGAATTTAAAACGACTTTCTTTATTGTTTTAAATGATTTTTTTATAAAACAGTTTTTAGTTGGTTCTTTCGAGTTAAGTCGATTATTAGTATAAGAATTATATCTTTTTCATTTATCAACCTTGATACGTATCGTTATTCGATATGTGTTCCTTTTGTATTGGTATGCAGTTGATTCTTTTGTTTGCGTCTCCAATCGGTATAGATATTATATCCTTTCTTTTAAGGATTCTTATGACATTTGATCCACATCTATTTACATCTGTGAAATCCCTTAGATGTTTTCTAGCCTTTGATTCGATATTCGTTTGCTACCCTATTCGATAGTTCGTAACCCTTAGAATTCGTTTGATATACGTTTTATTCGACCAAGTCACTCTCCGTGGGGAGCACCTGGGTTGTTCAAGAAGAAGGATGGTTCATTTCGAATGTGCATAGACTATCGAGAGTTGAACAAGCTGACCACTAAGAATCTCCCCAGGATCGACAACTCGTTCGACCAGTTACAATGTTCGCGTTATTTCTCTAAGATAGATCTTCGTTCCGGTTATCGTCAATTAATAGTGCACGAAGTAGATATTCCAAAGACTGCATTTAGGACGTGATATGGACACTTTGAGTTTACATTTATGCCTTTTGGGTTAACCAATGCACCAACGGTTTTCATGGACTTATTGAACCGGGTGTGCAACCAGTATTTAGACAAGTTTGTCATTGTGTTTATCGATGATATCTTGATCTACTCGAAGTCTAAGGAGGATCACGAGGTACACTTGAAGTTAGTTTTGGAGCTGTTGAAGAAGGAGAAGTTGTTTGCCAAGTTTTTCAAGTGTGAATTCTAGCTAGAAGAAGTACATTTTCTCGGGCTCATAGTTAACAGCAATGGTATTCATGTGGACCCTAGTAAGATAAAAGCAATGAAGAATTGGAAAGTACCTAAGACGTCATTTGGGATACGATCATTTCCGGGATTGGCAGGTTACTATCAGCGTTTCATCACGAATTTTCCTAAGTTTGCTAAACCACTTACTTCACTGACACAAAAGAATCAGAAGTATGAGTGGGACACAGAGCAAGAAGAGGCTTTCTAGACGTTGAGGACAATTTGTGTAATGCACCAATATTGTCATTACCTGACGGACTAGATGACATTGTGGTTTATTGAGATGCGTCGAATCAAGGATTTGGATGTGTACTGATGCAAAGAAGCTAGGTGATTGCATATGCATTACGACAATTGAAGATTCACGAGAAGAATTACAACATGCACGGCTTGGAGCTAGGTGCGGTGGTGTTTGCTCTCAAGAACTGGAGGCATTATTTGTACGAGACGAAAAGCGTTATCTATACAGATCATAAGGGTCTTCAGCATATATTTGACCAAAAGGAGTTGAATATGCGTCAGAGACAATGGATTTAGTTGTTTAATGACTATGATTGTGAGATTCATTATCACCCGGGGAAGGCAAATGTAGTAGCTAATGCCTTAAGTAGGAGGGAAAAGGTGAAACCAAGACGAGTGCGAGCAATGTCTATGACTATCTAGTCTGGGGTTAAGGATAAGATATTGGCTACTCAAAGTGAGGTGTCCAAGGTAGAGAACGCGCCAGCAGAAATGCTGCGTGGCCAAGACCAACAAATGAAAAGAAGAAAGATGGTGGTTTATACTTTATGGATTGAATTTGGGTTCCATTGGTAGGAAGCATAAGGACATTAATTATGGTCGAGACTCATGCATCAAGGTACTCGGTACATCCGGGAGCGGATAAGACGTACTATGACCTTGGAGACATGTATTGGTGGCCATGTATGAAGAAGGATATAGCTTCCTATGTTAGCGATTGTCTGACTTGTTCAAAGATGAAGACTGAATCATCAAAGACCTTCGGGTTCGTTGCAACAACCAGAGATACCTGAGTGGAAATGGGATAGAATAACTATGAGCTTTATTACAAAGTTGCCAAGATTAAGTAGTGGGTATGATACGACTTGGGTAATAGTCGATAGACTGACTAAGTCGGTCCATTTTTTTGGCAATACGCGAAGATTTCAAGATGGATAAGTTAGCAAGACTTTACATTGAGGAGATAGTAGCAAGGCATGGGATGCCTGTGTCGATCGTCTCAAATCATGACGGAAGATTTACTTTGCGGTTTTGGCAGACTTTGTAGAAAGCATTGGGAACACGGTTAGATATGAGTATGGCTTATCATCTTCAAATGGATGGACAAAGTGAGCGTACCATTCAAACTTTGGAGGATATGCTAAGAGCATGTGTGATTGATTTTGGAGGTAGTTGGGATACTCACTTACCCTTAGCTGAGTTTTCTTATAACAATAGTTATCACCCGAGTATATGATGTGTTTAAATTGAGGCAGTATATGAAAGGAAATGTAGGTCACCTGTTCTCTAGGGTGGAATCGGAGAGAGTCGGTTGATTAGAACAGAATTGGTAAAAGATACAACTAATAAAGTGATCCTGATTAAGGAAAGGCTTAAGGCAGCTTGAGATCGTCAAAAGAGCTATGCGGAAAAAAGGCGTAAACAGTTAGAGTTTGAAGTAGGTGATCAATTGTTATTGAAAGTGTCACCTTGGAAAGGTGTAGTATGTTTTGGAAAGAAGGGCAAGTTAGTACCAAGGTATGTAGGACCATTTGAGATTCTTGAAAGGATTGGTCCTGTATCTTATCGTTTGAGGTTGTCTCAAGAGTTGAGTAGTGTACATGATACATTCCATGTGTCAAATCTAAAGAAGTGTTTGGCAGATGCAAACTTGCATGTGCCTTTAGAGGAAGTTAAGGTAGACAAAACTCTCTGTTTTGTTGAATAACCTGTGGAGATAATGGATTGAGAGGTTAAAAGTTTGAAGCGTAGTAGGATTCCGATAGTTAAAGTTCGTTGAAAGGCCAATTTCGATACATAAGTGTACTTGCAGACTTGAATGCCCCTTAGATGCTTTTATGTGGTTTGGCTGAAGTTAAATTTTGAGTAAACCTGAAGTCGAGTCGATTCTTCAAAAAGTTGAGCTTTGTAAGAACTTATAATTTAATTTCAAGATAGTTCTTATTTGATGAGTTGCGGGATTAGGTTATGAATCACGTTGTTACACAACTTAAGGTTTTTGACGAGTTTTCTCGAGGACGGGTGAGGTTCATATAGTTTGGATGCTTCTCTTCTCTTATAGCTGTTATTTGTACCCTTGTGTAGGTAAGAAAAATTATTAGCAGTAGAATCGATTAAATTTCGGGACAAAATTTCCTTAAGTGGGGGATACTGTGACACCCGTGATCAGACCAGGTTAGTTTAACCAATAGTGTTAGCCTAACTAAGTGTTAAGTGATTTGAGTTTTAGTGCAAGATTCAATTAGTGCATTTGATATTATGTGATAAGATATATGTGTTGCAGTTGTTTTGTGAGAGGCTTCAATTTAAATAGTTAGTCATTTTATTTCGTTCAAAATGATGATTTTTTAAGATATTCATTTGTTAGTTGTTTCGTTATTCATAGCATTTTGAAATAATTTAAGAAAGTAAGCATTGTTAATTTCGATTCAATATTATTGGATAAATCTGGATTCAATGATTTAATTATATAGTGAGTAATAAAACTATTGAGGAAAATTATATGTAAAATATATAATTTCTAGTTTGAAATTATGTATAAATAATTTGAGGGATTTCAAATAAATATGTAATTTAGTAAAAATATATAATAAATGTATAAAATATATGTGCCCAAAAAAAAGAAAAAAAAGTAAAATATATATTTTATAGGGGTGTTTGGATCGGCTAGAAACAAGAAAAAAGAAATGGAGAAGTCCAAGTTTGATTAGGAAATAAATCTTTTTGATACTTATCCTAAAAATAGTATAAATACTCCTATAAACCTAAATCACTTTTCCACTCTCTCCCCTCCCTTGTGTCGACCAACCATCAAGAAGCAAAGGGGAAACCATCAAAAAAATCAAGAGTTTTTAAGGAGTAGGATAGTGTGTTTCGCGGTTAAAGGTTTTAGGTATGATCTTTTAAATCAATCTTTTTTAATTCAATTAATTGAAATTTTTAATTGGTGGAATTAGAGTTTCATAAAAATTCAGTAAACATATTAATATGATCATTAATAATCAATTAGGGTATAATTAATATCATTTGGATGCGTTTAGTTAGGTTTAATTGTTATTAAATTCAAAATTAAAACTAGACAGATTTTTAAGTCAACTTGTAAGTGTCATAACTCGGTCATACGAATAGGTTTTATTGATTTTTTGAGCCTAAAATTAACTACAGGGAGTCTACTTTCTATCACAGTGGTTTCATGAATTAAAAGTGAGTGGAAGTCAATAAAAATATTTTATAAGATTCATTGTCGAATCTGGGTTTTTGGGACAGATTTTGGGTTGTGTTTTTGAGGTTAAAACCATATCAAAACATTTTTGTAATTGATGAAATTGCTACTGAAGTAAGTTCATGATGTCTAGGAATCCCTGTAATTTTCTTAGAATTTTCCCAAGTGTCTAAATGGGTCTGGTCAAGTCAAACTTTTTGGTGTGCAGATCAAATCCGAATCTAATCAGTTTATATTGTTGATTTTTCTAAAAATACTTAAACTTATTTTCATTGGTTGGGAAAATTACAGTAGCTTCATAACTCATTGAATATAATGCCATCCGAATTTGGGAGTCCAAAAAGGTCTATTGGTATTTTATAAAAATTCATAAAGTGACTTCAAAATTCTGCAGAAAACTTAATATGTGAACACTAGTCTAAAACATGTTTAGAGTTTAGATAATGTGTAAGAATCATGATGTGATGTTTATAAGTACATTTTAGACATTAGAATCCATCAATTTAAAGGTTACATGCATAGGTCCGTAAAACCTTGTTCATGTGTAACCCATTCATTATGATTGTGTAGATTATTGCTTGGATTATTAGCGCGCAATTGTGAAGCTTGAGGTGAGTTTCTCGTAGCCCCTTTTTAAATGTTTTTCTGGGGTGTAAATGGATACAAAACTGTTATTAAATGTCTTCTTTGCTATGCTTAAATGGTTTTGAATTGTTTTAAATGAACATGGTTATATAGTAGTTATGCGATACAATTGTGTGTAAGTTTACATGATACATATGTGGATACATGGATGCATGAGTTGTTTGTGCCATTTGAGATGAACGTGGTAACTCTTATTGATTGATACATGATTGATACATAGATACAATGCTAGCTTGTTATTCGGTATGTTATGATTTGGTATGTTATGATTTGTGATACATGATGCATGCTTATAACCTTTTAATTGTCCAAGTTTTATTCGTATGTTCACAGCTTTATTGATTGTTTTACATGTAAACCTACAAGCTCACCAACGTAATGTTGACACTTGAGAGTATCCATTTTCAGGTGAAGATAGAGAAGCTTAAGAGATTGAGACTGCCTGGCTAGTGAGACTTTAGGATCCCTGCATTTGAATACTTACTAGTTATCAATTATATTTCCGTGTTTGATATACTTTCGTACTTGGTACTTGTTATTTCGGATTTCTGTTTTATGCCTATGTATTGTTGTGTTTTGATTAACCTCGATACAAGTCCTCTCTTGTGTCAGGTGTGGTCATGACATTATGATTTATTTAGTGATTATGCATTTTAGTTATTCTCTATTATGACATCAATGTGTTGTGACGATGCCTATCATGTTACACCTCGTGTTTCCGCCTTGGCGGGGTGTGAATATAAGTAAAGATATCTGATTTTTTATTATATGCGTCCAGTAACGACTTATGTTATTCATTTTTATAAGTTTAACTCATGCATACACGGATTTGAACATTAGATACGACTTATTATTAATGATAATATAAATTTCAAATATAAACACATGTTACTATTATATGAAAATAAATACACGTGATTGTATTTATAACAACGCCTCATGCAATTCCCATTTAAACTTTATATAAGGATATTCAAAAAAACATTTTTTAAAAATTTATATTTTAACTTCATCAAAACTCATGTGCTATTAAACTCGCATATTTTGTATAAGATGATATCAATAGTTATTTTTTTTGTTTTGTTTGGGTTACCTGGATTTCCGACTTGACATTGCGAGCCAACTAATC
Source organism: Tanacetum coccineum (assembly GCA_026074375.1). Classification (NCBI taxonomy): domain Eukaryota; kingdom Viridiplantae; phylum Streptophyta; class Magnoliopsida; order Asterales; family Asteraceae; genus Tanacetum; species Tanacetum coccineum. The sequence continues at coordinate 21,799 of BQNB010090957.1, forward strand.
TCAGGACGATTACCCTTTTGAATAGCCCGGAGTCGGCGTAGGTGGACCTCTGTGGCCACCCCAATATGTACACACCTAGCGAGCTTTGAACATTTGACCTCTTGTTTGAGAGTCAAGGACCTTACCACTAGGCCATTTGGTGATGGTTATCAATAGTTAAATTTAAACAACAACACCAACATCAACACTCCATGTCAGTTAAATAAAGTTAAATCTTTCAACAAACAAAAATCTTTACAATGTATTAATCGATATTAATACATGATGAAATTTTTTATCTAAAAACATGTGCATAATTATTAGTTGTACTTATATCACAAGTACAAAACATTAAACACGAGCAAAATTTTATATGTACGCATACTAAACTAAAATTTTAAAATGAATTTGATTGAATAATAACATTTTATAATGTTTAAACCTACTAAAAATATCAATATATTTATTAACAAATATGTGAAATCTCACAAATTAATATCCTTTTCGTCTCAAAATAACTATTTATCGATAAAAAAAAGCACACACACGATTTAAGAAAAATATCATCATTGTGCTTTTTCTTTCTTACTTTTTGCGCAATGATAGCTTTACCTTTAACCCAATTAATTTATAATTTTTTTAAAGTTTGTAATAATAACCTCACGTGAATGTTATATGAAAAACTTGATTTATATTCTTGATCTATTTTTGAAAGTGTATACTCCCTCTGTCCTAAAATTATTGTACACAGACAAAAACATACACATTTTAAGAAAAAATGCATTAATTACTGCTTTGGTTTCTACAAAAGCAAAAAAAAGACAGTTTTACCTTTTTGATAATTAATTAGTGTTTTTTATTTTATGTTTGTAAATATCAATGTAAACTAAGGGTAATATGATAAACTTAAACAAAACCAACTATTATTTTTAGAAGTGGACAGTTATTTTAGGATTGTTGAAATATATAGTCTCTTGCCTGGTATAGAAGTTCAGGGGCTCATTGTGTCTTTTGTTATATTTCAGATTTAGCTTTAAGATAGCTTTGGGCTCAAGTTGATAGTTGATTGAAAGATGAAGGGGTGTTTGTGCTGTTTCTGGAAACTCTCTTATCGGTCAAGAGTGTATATAAGCTGGTCAAACCAGCTTATTTGATACTTCTTCTGCTCTTATATCTCTCTCGCTCTTTCTCTCTCTCTCTCTCTTGATACGCTCCTCTTTGTAAACCCTAATTCATTAGATCACCTTGATCTTGTTTTAGTTTTTTTATTCTTGTAATAGAACTATTATCATTTAGATAATAAATTCATACCTGATTAGCAGTGGTGGATTTGATTATTGATTTGTTTCTAACTGAGTGAGATCAGTTTGTGTATTTTTTTTTATTGATTCAAATTAAGATTTGGGTTTAATAAGAAGATCAGATTAAGTTTTCTTCATGGTATGAGAGTCAGATTGTTCTGAAATCATTTTTAAAAAAATTAGGGTTTTGAAACAAATTGGGGGTTTTTCATAATTAATTAGTTGTTTGTTTAATCAAATCAATTGTGTTGTTAGATCTGTGGTTAAATTTTACAGATCTATAAGTATTTTGTAAAAACCTTAATTTTGAGAAATTAGGATTATGATATATTTTGGGGGTTTCATTAATCTTTGGAGGTTAAGAGTGTTTAATAATCTATTCTTGGGTTATCTTGAAAGTTTTGGGCTATTTCCCTAATTTTGAGAAATTAGGGTTTGTGGCTCTTGGTGTCTAGGTTATTGGATTACTGCTGTAAATTTGTTATCTCTATTGACTAAGTGAATCAAGAGAGTAGTCGGTTTGGGTTTGAATTGATTTCCGTTGCTTATTCTTTAAAAGCTCTGTAACACCTCTTTTACTCACTCTTTTTCATTATTTTCTTGTGAGAAGGTGATTGTTGTTGGGGTTTGTTATTCTATTGTTTATTATTTCTATCTGCCCTTAATCTGGCACCTTAAGTGGTGTGAAAGCCTGTGAACTTCTTTTTTTGTTTCTTTATCTCTTTAATTTATTGTTACTCATACAAATTCATAATTCTGACCACGGTGATGGTTATATTAAGGATCCTGTCACCTTGATCAGTAAACTGGATATTAGTGACCCTATGCATTTACATCCTAAAGATTCTAATGCTCTAACTGTTGTTTCAATAAAACTTAAGAGAACTGAAAATTATCAAGTATGGTCTTGTGCTATGCTTTTGGCTTTAAAAGGAAAAAATAAAACTGATTTTATTGATGGATCTTGTAATAGGTCTAATACAGATGAGGTTCAAGGACAAGGTTGCGGCGTAACACCATATCTAGTTATGTCGTAACCATATATTTGAAAGGAAATCTTGACAAAGTGGTATGTGTTTAATTACACATACCTTTTACCTTTAAAAACAAGTAAAAATAACCAAAAACGGACTTAAAATGCCAAATATATACTTGTTTTGCTAATTGTGTTGTGCAGGAACGGATATCTAAGAAAAGGACGAAAAACGAAGCCAAAACGACAAAACCAGACACGGAATGGAAAAGCGTGGAAAAGACAAAGTCCAGTCAAACAAAAAGCCTAAAAAAGTCAACCCAAGTCAACCCCGACAAATACAGAAGTCAACAAGTGAAGAAAAATAAGTTTATGGACTTAAATTGCCAAATCCTAAACTTATTTAAAGAGGGAAAAGAAGAAAAACAAGTTAAGGGGCTAAAATTGCCAAATTGGCAATCTTGTTTTAAAGAAGAAAAAGAAGGAAATAAAGAGAAGGTTTAAAACTGCCAATTTGGGAAAGTTAAACCACGAGGAGCAAAACTGCCAAGTCCCCAAAATCACATCTAACAAGGACTTGTGGTGCAACTCTATATATAACTTTCAGGGGGTTAATTTGCCAAGTCCTCAAACCTTTTAACACCACAAGGACGTGTGGTGCAACAACCCTTAACACTTTGGAGGACCAAAGTTGCCAAACCCACAAACCCTCACCCCAACATTCGAATTACTGTACATCTCCTTCGTTTGTTCTCGCCAAAACTCCCCAACCCCACAAACTGTCATTTTCCTCCTCGTTTGACTTCTCACATACTCTAAAAACTTCACAATCCCATAACCTCACCCCCCACATGGGTTTGCCATGTTGGCAATCCATAAATCCACCAAGATCATCAAAGGTTAATATACTTCGACTTGGGGGCCAAGAAAAATGGAGAGCCATGATTGTTTCTGTCTACACTCTCACAACAAACACACTTCAATTGTGTGTCTACAAGAAAGCACACCAGCAAGAAGACAAGAAGAAAAATTGCAAACCCTAGCTCGTTTTGTTTTCCTATTTAAGCTTTGTAAGCCCATTGTGGCAAGAGAGTAGTTTTTTTAGTGTTTAAAGTTTTAGTGTGTAAAATTTTCAGTTTAGTTCTTTGATGTACTTGCACTTCACTTTTTTCTTTAATGAAAATTCAGTTTTAGTCTTACATTTGTGTTCTAAGCTACAATTGTCTCTTTAAAACCTTTAAACCCTCAATATAAGCAAATTGTAACCTGTTTTTAAACTATTATACAAATTTAAGAAAAATTCAAAAGACAAAGTTACTGTTGGATTAAGCAAGTGTGGATGAATGAGCAATTTGGGATGGCTCATTGGGTTTGCTTAGTTTAAGCTTATTTATAAGCTTTGGGTAAGTTTAGAGCTTCTTAGGGAATTCAAAAATCCTGTTTAAGCAAGGATTAAGGCACACCTCTTTTTAAACTTTTGCTTTAAAGTTACTGTAGCAAATAGCTCATTTGTGCTGATTCTTAGCTCATTTGTGCTGATTCTTAGCTTATTTGTGCTGATTCTTAGCTTAAGTTTGTATTTATTAGTTGTTTATGCTATATTTATGTTTGTTAATGCTAAACTATACTTGATTCTAAAAATGAATGCTTAAATCAGTTTGTATAAGCTCTAAAATTCATTTTTAGAAATTAAAGGGGTGTTTGGGTTAAGCATGAAAACGGGTCAAAACAAGTTTTGTATGGGTTGTGGTCACAAAGTTAGTTTTAGCTTAAGTTTTTAAGCTTATTCAAGCCTGTTTTCCAAAATCTTTAAGCTCAAAACTGTTTTTCAAAGTTTTTTTTAGCTATTGTCAAAACTGTGGTTTTTAAAAAGGATACAATGGCTTATTTGGATAAGCCATTGTATATTTGAGTTGTGGTTTAAAAAAAGGGTGCCATTTGTGTGTTTAAAACAAGCTGACAAAATCCTTTGGTCATTTGACTTGTTGAGTCAAACCTGCCAAAATTTCAAGTGTCATTTTTATAAAAGCTAAAAGCCCTTTTTCATTCTCTAAAATCAGCAGGATTATTAGTGTTTTAGAAGCTTAAAATTTGTGCACAAGTTCTTTCCTTGGTGTTCTTTATCTGTTTTAACTTAGTTTTGTTAATTGAGCTTATTTGACAGCTTAAAATAAGCTGTCAAATTAAGCCCTTGTTTTATCTTAGTTTTCCCCTGGTGCTAAGGGGGTAACTTTAAGCCCACCCATCTAGCTTTTTAGTGAACTTAAGCCCTAGCTTTTGGCTTATCTTAAGAGCCCATAAGCTCTTTGATAAGCCCTCTTTGTTTCAGTCCTTAAAAAGCCCTTTTGATAGCTTATTTTTAAGCTCAAAGTAGCCCTCTTACTGTTTTTGCTTAGCTTAGTTTAAGGATTGCTCATTTTCATTCTAGCTTATTAAGTTTAACTCAGTTGCTTATTCTTGTCCTAAGTAGCTTATTTTGTTTGTGTAGTTAGTGTGTATGCTTATTTTTCTTATTTTCTTTGCTTATTTGAGTGCCAACAGTCAAGAAGCTTAGCCTCTTTTGCCTTTTAAGCTTTGTTAAGCTTCTGTCTTTTCAGTTTAAGCCCTTTTTTCCAGCTTATTTAGTTTATACATTTTAGTCCCTAGAGCTTATTTAGGCTAGCTTAGGAACCCTCTTAAGCTTATTCAGTTTAGATTTTAGCTTAAGTGTCCAAAAATGTCCAAGACTTAGCTTTTTTTAGCCTTAAGCCCACTTTTAGCTTCTGTCACCTTAGAAGCCCATTTTAAGCTTATTCATAAGCTTTTAGAAAAAGTTGTAGTTTTGAAAGTTGTTAAGCTCATCAAGCTTAACAACTTTGGTTCACAAAGTTTTTCAAAAAAAAAAGAAATGAGACAAGGGGTGACCCGGGTGAGCAAGACTCGAACCCGGGCCTCTACCCTCAATACATCCCCTCTTT
>BQNB010090958.1:0-27007 GCA_026074375.1 Tanacetum coccineum
AGCTAGAACATATCACGTACAAATCCATTTCACAATTCCAAAAGAAAAACACAAAGACCCTACCACTACAACATTAAAGATACTTCAAAATTTAATTTCAAACCAACTAGTTCAAGTATTAACCTGGGTACAAGCATGAACATGGGTATTATTTGCGCCAGTTTTTTATCGCCGTTTTTTGTGTAATACCAAAATGGTACGTCATCTTCAACGGACCATTCAGAGGCAACTACACTGATTGGGTAACTGCCAGTACCCACTTAATCAGAAACAGTGTCTCACATAAAAGTTATCTCATAAAGGAAGCAGCAGAAAGATCCCTTGAAGAATCATACAAAACAATCACTACATAAGAAGTTTAGAAGTCAAAACATTTTATCTCTCTTAATAAGCATTTGTAGAGTCAAACGGAAAAATTAAATGCAGTCAGCAGAATGAAGAATATTCCAACCACAAAAGAAAAAGAAGAAATGAGAAGACCAACAGTTGAGAAATTTTAAAGGCTATTGGATAGTCTTATTAATTATAATGAATTACATACAACCATGCTTTTCTATCCCAAGAAAAGAATAAATATTAGACCCAAGGCGGTATTCTTTCAAAAAGCATCACCAAAGGATGGTTACGACTACTTTGTTCACGAATTAGTAGATACAGTATACATCAACGGCGAAACCCTCATAGAATTACAAGAATTTCCACTAAAAGTACAAAGCATGATTAAAGGCTACAAAGAAATATTCGCAAGAGGACGAGAATTATTCTTAAAAATGCATTTCTAGCTACCCAATATTCGACAAGGAACAAAATATCCTAGTACCATCAATTACTGTGGCACAACTTGGAGTAAGCAATAAAGGTTATCAAGAAAAAGACGTAAAAATAGAATGTACACCACCAACAATCGATGATTTAGTATATTCCTTCATGGAAGTATTAGCAGGATCATCAAAAATAGGAACAGGTCCAAGACAGAAAGACAAAATCAAGATTAATTATTGTTCAAAAAATTTATTAATCTATTCAAAATTCCAGGAAAGGATAGACGAAGTCCAGTTAAAGGAATTATCTGATTTCAAAGATCAGATTGAATTATTTTTAGGATTATCAGCCTCATTTCCAGAAGACCACAAACAGCGGTTATGTAGATACATGACAAGAAACTTAAGGCACCATTGTCACTACTGTTCAGAAGGTACCAGCTCATCTCTAATAATAGAAGGCTAAAAGAAAAGAAGAACGAAGACAAAAAGAAAGATCAGGAAGATTTATCTATGCCATACGTCTTCAATTAGTAGAGTTGCTTTTTAGACGTAGGAAGGTATAGTTTGTATTTTAGTAATAATGTAAGGCAATAATGTAAGGTTTGTCGGCCTGTAAGTATATAATGTAAATTAGCGTAAGCAGTGATGTAAGATAGCAATAATGTAGTGACCCGTGTTAGTCATCTAGTAGGTTCTCTACTGTAGATGTTACTATATCATCTACTTTATTATATTATAAATAGAGGCATAGACCTTAGTAATGAAGTGTGCGTTTTTTGAGTGTTAACCACCATTGAGTTAGAGTTTTGTATACTCTTTCTTTATTTGTTAAAACATTGAGTTTCTGAATAGCAGATACCTATCACCCTATTATCACGTATCAACCATCCATTATCAATTCAAAAGAATTAAAACCATCCATTTTGAATTTGAAGAATCAAAGCTAGAACATATCACATACAATCCAATTCCCAATTCTAAAATAAAAACACAAAGACCCTACCACTACAACATTAAAGATGCTTCAATATTTAATTTTAAACCAACTAGTTCAAGTATTAATCAGGGTACAAGCATGAACACGGGTATTATTTGCACTAGTTTTTGGTAGCTGTTTTCGGCGTAAAAATCTTGGTATCAGAGCTGCGTCGACGATCATTGAGTTAGAGTTGTGTATACTCTTTGTTTATCTGTTGAAACATTGAGTTTTTGAATAGCAAATACGTATCACCCTATTATCACGTATCAACCATCCATTATCAATTCAAAAGAATTAAAACCACCCATTTTTAATTTGAAGAATCAAAGCTAGAACATATCACGTACAAATCCAATTCACAATTCCAAAAGAAAAACACAAAGAGCCTACCACTACAACGTTAAAGGTGCTTCAATATTTAATTTCAAACCAACTAGTTCAAGTATTAATCTGGGTACAAGCATAAACACGGGTATTATTTGAGCCAGTTTTTGGTCGCCAATAATACCTGTGTTCATGCTTGTACCCAGATTAATACTTGAACTAGTTGGTTTGAAATCAAATATTGAAGCATCTTTAATGTTGTAGTGATAGGGTCTTTGTGTTTTTCTTTTGGAATTGTGAATTAGATTTGTACGTGATATGTTCTAGCTTTGATTCTTCAAATTGACAATGGATGGTTTTAATTATTTTGAATTGATAATGGATGGTTGATACGTGATAATAGGGTGATAGGTATTTGCTATTCATAAACTAAATGTTTCAACAGATAAAGAAAGAGTATACAAAACTCTAACTCAATGGTGGTTAACATTCAAAAAAGTAGATGCTATAGTGACATCTACAGTAGAGAACCTACTAGATGACCAACACGGGTCACTACATTATTTCTATCTTACATCACTGCTTACGCTAATTTACATTATAGAGCTCTCTCTCTCTCTCTCTCTCTCTCTCTCTCTCTCTCTCTCTCTGTCTCTCTCTCTCTCTCTCTCTCTCTCTCTCTGTCTCTCTTTCTCTCTCTCTCTCTCTCTCTTTCTCTCTCTCTCTCTCTCTCTCTCTCTCTCTCTCTCTCTCTCTCTCTCTCTCTCTCCTTTCTCTCTCCTCACTGTCTCCTTCCCTCTCTCTCTCTCCATTCCATCTCCCTCACTCTCACCTCCCTCTCCCTCACCTCTCCCTTCATCCCTTTCTCTTTCCCACCCTCTCCCTCTCTCCTTCCCCCCACTCTCTCTCACCACCATTATCCTCTCTCATCATTCTCTTGCGTCACTCTCTCTCTCTCTTAACCCATAGCTCAAACACATAACCCTTTAGGGTTTTGTTTTTTTATCATCTAGCTTGGACAAAAGGTTTTAGCAAGTTAACGGTCGATAATATATGAGAAACTAGCATTCGGTGATACACAAGGACGTGTAGTCTGGACACACATAAAGACAATCTACGTTGATTGTTCTAAGGGTTTTGTATTAATCCAAAAGGAATCCATGATCTTTGTTAAGCCTCAGCTGAAATCGAATCGATCACGGCGAATACAGAGATATAATCATTATTTATTTTATTGATTAATTTATATAAGACCTTAAGACCTACGGATCCATGTTCGTGACATTTTCTATTGTATTTAAATATATTAGTATATTGTAAAACTCAAACATTTGCATAACGAGCCACCGTACGTGCTTATATGATTATCGGGTATGTGTAAACGTGGCCAAAACATGTGTTTTCACGTTTTCTATTTAGTCGATTTAAAACATTGATAACGCCTAAATTATACATATTTTCGATGGCGTTATTTATGCATATTTTATCATTTCTCATAAACTTTCGATACTTAATAGCATGAAATACTTGCAGGTTCACTTGAAGACATCCCGAGCTCAAATCAAATAAAGATCAAGTACTTATACACTTTGGAAATCCAGATGCAAGAAAAAGATAAAGTCTCAAGCTGAAAAGTGCAATTGTGCGCCACACTTATAAAATTATGCATCACACTTTTACCCCAAAATCAGCCTATAAATAAAAGATGAATTTTCACCACAAATCATCCCTTCATACTCATTTCCCTCATATCACAAACACTCTCTCTCACCCTTATGATAGCCTAAACCTTTTCCATCCTTCTCCTAAGCATAAACACCAAACTTTTCGAAGATTCTAGATCAAACAACCAAGAACGAAGAAGAACATCATCTTAGTTTATTGAAATAATGAAGTTTCTTGTTGAATCAAGTTATGTTATGAACTACATAACTATGAGATGCTAATTCTCTCATGACTACTCGGTGAAGTTATGATAATAAATAAGTGTTTGGTATGATTGTGATCTCATTAATCTCAAGCTTATGTTGCACCCCTATTATATCTTATCTTGTCGGTTTTGCTTATCAACTTAGATCATATAATCATATCGGTATAGGTCGAAAGACCCGTTATGATCTATATGGTTTTAAAGATTTGGCTATGGTCTTTATCGTCTGTGTCGAGAAATGCACTTTCGTAAATTGATAAACAAAATAAGCTTTGATATAATAAGTTAACTGGATCATTTGAGTGACACATCTGGTCTAGCCAACTAAATATAAGTCTTCAGTTAATTAAGTTAATTTGTGAAAACGTATTCTGACGAGAAATCCTTTTTATAAGTTAAAGTTCCATCTTCAAGGTCTTAATCATTATCACTACTTATAAATTATTTTCAACTATCCGAGTAGTCATCTTTATTATTACTGGTAAAACAAAAGTTATTTTTAAAATTGTTAAAGTCTGTTTTCTTCCTGATTATTTGAACACTACTCAAATCCCTGTGGACGACCTGGTCTTACCTAAAAAAGATTATACTATATACGTGGGTTATACTTTTACCCGTGTGTTTCCCTATAATAAAATTGGTATTTTCAGTCATTATAAATTTAAAGCTTTTGAAACACATCAAAGTTTTTGGCGCCGTTGCCAGGGATTTTTAAGATGTTCTGTAGTCAACTCTGAAAAATTACTTTAACTCCCCCTCTTTTCAAAAATCGCCGTAGAATTTTCTGGAAAATTGACCCAAACAATTTATCCTTTGGATGCATACACGTGCTTCCAATTCTAAACTTGTTGAACCGTTACCTGAACGTATTCTGAATCAAAGACTTTGTCGACAAAACAGAACAGTTCCATACGATCAAAGAAACAATCCACCTAAACACCCAAGAATTGTCTACCCGCCAATTCTCAACATCAATAACTTCCGTCACTTTCTTGATATTCTTCGAAATTACGATCGAATGGATGATGAACCCATGTGGGCTGCCGACCGTGTGGGCTGCCGACATGTGTTGTCGCTTAGACTCCCTGGTTCCGCGATCATATTACTGAAAACCGCTATGAACTGTGCCATTATAGGTAAACCACTGACTTCTCGTCAAGGAAACAAATTTGATGGTAGAACCAAAACCGTTCCTTCTAACACACATTATGAATTCTCATAATCTACGGATATGTTTAAATGCAGAGTACCAAGAATGATAGATTGGTCCGCTTTTTGATGTTTTTCCATGTCATCATTGGGAAGCAATAACATGGATGGACGAACCTCAACGAAGGTACTATCAAACATGGGATAAACTTCAAACTTGCTTTCATTAGCGATTTCTTCTCCCCCCAACTCTTTGTTGTTGACTCCTCGGAGAAATAGTACATTTTTCAACATGAGTCATGAATATATTACCGATGCGTGGCTTTCGTATGAAGGAAATGCTTAGAAATTGCATGGTAATAATATGTCCAAAGGAATTTTTATACATAATACTGTTGATCTTTGGTCTCAACATATAACACAAGATGTTCTAAATGACGCGGACGATAGTATTTTTCCTATATAAATCACAAAATCAAGCTTATCCAGTTCTAGAAGATAAAGTCATTACCTCAAGCTCGAATGGGCTAAAATCCAAAAAAACCAATTTCATCTCTCTAAAAAAAATGTTGCTTTGCCAAGTGAAGGTATGAGTAATTCCGGACACTGATAAAATTATGGCCCGAATGGATCCATGACCATAAAAAATGGATGGCTCAGTAAAAGAAACTCCCAATATCGTACAAAACAACCAACACCGATCGTGATGGTGATGAATACTATGTCTCTTTTTTAACAATGACTTACGCGACCGAGACTCGAATCGCGATAATTGGAGCTTCAATGCGGACTGAAATGATCTACAAACGAGATAAACTACTGATTAATACCGATGATAAATCCTATGATATTCAAAGACACATTCAACGATTTTATGAAATTAGCAATCAAACAAGATTTTGTCAAAGAGACATTCATGGACCTAAAAACTCAACTCGCATAACAATACGCCAAAAATCATCAAGCTTCAATCCTATACCTCGATAAGTTCGAAAGACTCGTTGAACAAGGAATCTGGGTTGTCTCCTTATGGAATCTCTTCCGAGCAACACTCACAATAAACCCATGAGGTACGACTCTTTTAAAGCCTATCAACCACCGCATTCTCGTAACTGAGCATGTGAATGCCGTATTACAAGATAGTTGTAAATCATGATCCTATCAGATAACCCAATGATCATACAAAATAATTCTGAAATACTATCAACTTTGATAGCGATGATGAAGAAGTTGAACCTAAAACTACAACCAAAAGTTCCCATATCTCAACGCTTAGAAAAGAAAAAATAGAGGGCCCAATACAGAAATATTCTTGACATGATTGAGGCTTTTCGATCTACATTACCCCTTGTCGACATCTTAGCCGGAATGCCTAACTATGGAAAATTTCTCAAAGAACTCATAGCACATTACACACAAAATCGAAACAAATTTCTGCCGCTTTTTTAGGCGATGAAAGTTCCGTCTTTCTTCAAACAAAGTCCACCCCTCCCCTCCTCTCATAGAGACACTTGGAAGTTTCCTTATTCCGTGCAACTTCAATAAAAACTTTCTCATGTAATGCTTTCTAGACTAATTGCGTGCTAGCATAACCTTATGCCTATTCCTTATTGCTGAAAATTATCTCTCGAAACTCTTAAACCTACTAATGAGCGGTAGAATGATCGATCATTCCATTACCCTGTTGGAAAGTGAAATTATGCTCGTTAAAGTTGGTAAATTAAACTTCCTGCAATTTCGTTATTCTCTGAAATGGAGGAAGGTGCAAAGTACTCTCATTATTGGGACGACCCTTTCTTCACACTGATGGATGCATGTAATTCGAGTTAATAGAAACAACTCAATCTACGGGTTAGGAATGACCAAGTGATCTTTAATATCGACTCTGCCATTAAACACTTTATTTCAAACGATTGATACATGTTTTAGTATCGATGTTATCGATGAAATCTTAGAAGAAGATTTCGATGATCTTCCATAGATGAAGAAGCAAATCCTCTATTCATCGAAAGGACCATTCTCGAATGAAGAAATCTTTTTTGAATTTGTAAATTTACATAGCAATGCTTCAATGAAAACTATGACTCTGAGTTCCGATGGACGAAAGAACAAAATTTTGAATAAATCACCATAAAACACATATTATAAAATCAAAAACATATCTCGAAGAACCTCCTACGGATCTCGAATCAAAATCTCTTCCTGATAACTTGGAATATTGTATTTTTGGAAGAACCTTATTTTCTTCCTGTAATCATTTTCATCTCAACTTTCTGCTCCAAAACTCATAAGCAAACTTGTATCTGTCCCTTAAAAAACTTAAAGAAGACATTTGCCTGGAAAATACAGATATTTCCGGTATATGCCCATCATTATGCAAGCAATATCATACCAAACTTCTGAATGACAAAAACCATTTGACCAAATAAGAGAGGTTAAATCACCATATGCAAGAAGTTGGCTTAAAGATAGAAATCGTGAAACTCTTGGATTCCTGTATTATTTATCAATTGCCCTATAGTCCTTGGGGTATTCACTGTGTACCAAGAAAGGCGGAATTACAGTATTCACAAACGAAAATGATAAATCCTGTCCCGAACAAAGAATCGTAGGGTTGGCGAGTATGCTTCGACTATCGTTCAAATAACTCAATGATGCAACCGCAAAAAGATCATTTTCCTTTGCCGTTTATGATCAAATTTGGAAAGACTCGCAGGAAATAAAATATTTCTGTTTCCTCGATGGTTTTTCCGGATATTCAAATTTTCTATCAAATCCTTGGTACCAGAAAATAAAACACATTCACAATGTTCCTTCGGTACTAGAATATAGGCCGTATGCCTTTCGGATTATGTAATGCTCCAGCTTATTTTCAAAAGGTGCATAGCTGGCAATCTTTCATGACGTGAATTGAAGAATCCGTCGAGTATTCATGGACGATTTTCCGTCTTTGAAAAAACTTTTGACAAATGCCTAACAACATTGATAAAATGCTCTAGCGTTGTAAGATGCTCATCTTGTCCTTAATTGGGAATAAATGTCACTTCAAGGTAAATGATGGAATTGTGCTTGGACATAAGGTGTTTGGCGCAGGGATTGAAGTCGACAAAGCAAAAAATCGACGTAATCTTAAAACTTCCACCCCCTACTAACATCAAAGGTGTTAGAAGCTTTCTAGGACATGCCGGGTTTTACCGAAGATTTATTAAAGATTTTGCAAAAATTGCCTGACCTCTAACTAAGCTACTTGAAAAAGATACTCCATTCGAATTCGATGATGAATGTCAAAAAGCATTCGAATTATTAAAAGAAAAACTCACATGTGCTCCTGTGATCGTAAGCCCAAACTAGAATCTTCCATTTGAACTTATGTGTGATGCAAGTGATTTCATAGTTGGAGCTGTCTTAGGTCAAAAAGATGGTAAAACTTTCACCCAATCTACTTCGCAAGCAAAACTCTTAACCCAGCTCAACAAAAATACACCATAACTGAGAAAGAACTTATGGCTGTAGTTTTTGTATTTGACAAATTTAGATCCTATCTTGTACTATGAAAAACTATTTTTCACACTGATCACTCAACTCTTAAACATCTGTTTAAAAAACAAGACACAAAACCCTGTCTTATTCGATGGATTCTACTTTTACAAGAATTTGATATAGAAATCAAAAAGGTACAGAAAATATTGCTACCGATCACTTATCTCGGATTGACTATAACGAGTCAAGTGATGACAGTGAAGTTGACGAAAACTTTCCTGGAGAAACCCTTATGGAAATTAACACCATAAATGAACCATGGTTCGCAGACTTTGCAAACTATTTGGTGGGTGATATTATACCAAAAGGGATGACATACCAACAAAAGAATAAATTCTTCTTTGATCTCAAACACTACTTTTGAGAAGAACCCTATCTTTTCAAAATATGTTCTGGCGGTATGATCAGACGCTGTGTATCTGGACCAGAAACCCGAACCATTTTAGATCAATGTCACCACGGACCAACCGATGGACATTATGGACCAAACGTAACCGCTAAAAAAGTCTTAGATTCATGATTTTACTGGCCAACACTCATAAAAGAAGCTCATACTCTAGTCCGACTTTGCGAAGCATGCCAAAAGACTGGAAATATATCAAAACATGATGAGATTCCATTAACCAACATTCAAGTGAGTGAAATTTTCGATATATGAGGTATCAACTTTATGGGACCATTCCTAAAATCACATAAGTTTGAATACATTCTTGTTGTTGTCGATTACGTATCTAAATGGGACGAAGCTCAAGCTTTACCAACCAATGATGCCCGAGTTGTTATTACTTTTCTAAAGAAACTATTCTGCCGATTCAAAATGTCCAAAGCTCTATTAAGAGACCGAGGTACTCACTTCTGCAACAAGATAATGGAAAAGACTATGAAAAGATATGGAGTTAGTCACCGTTTCTCTACATCACACCACCCTCAAACAAGTGGTCAAGTTGAAAACACAAACAGAGCCCACAAAAGAATTCTTAAAAAGACTGTTAAAGACAATCATACTATTTGGTCAAGAAAACTTAATGACGCTCTGTGAGCTTTTCGCGCTGCTTACAAAACACCAACCGGTACAACACCGTACAAACTCATATATGGAAAGAACTGTCATCTACCATTTGAAATAAAACACCATGCATACTAGGCCCTTAAGAACTATAACCCAGATCTCATCGCTGCTGGTGAAAAACGAATGTTTTACTTACACAAATTAGATGAACGTAGACATCAAGCCTATAAAAATTCTCGATTATACAAGGCAAGAACCAAAGTCTGGCACGATAGAAAACTAAGAATGAGAAAAGAATTCAAACATAGAAACAAGGTTTTGCTTGTTCACCCAAAGTATAAAATCAAACAACCGAAACTCAGATCTTGTTGGTTAGGACCATACGTAGTAAAACATCAATATCCATCCGGATATGTTGAATTATATGGAAAAGATGGAAAAATATTTATTGTTAATGGCCAACGACTCAAACTATATCATGAAGAAGAAGATTATAATGACCAAAGAGAATCAGTCACTCCCTTCTTTTCGAAAGAATGAATTCTAGAAGCAAGAGTCTAGCTAACGACTCTCTTAAAAAATTAAGCTCTTCTTGGGAGGCAACCCGTGCTTTACGTAAGTGTGGAGGGATCCCTCCTCTATACAACTCCACTCGTATCCTTTATTTATTTTTCTAAAATAAAAAAACCCCCAAAAATATTTTCTTTTTGTGTGTCTTTGTGTGTTTACTTTTATGCAGGTAATATAGCTTAAAAATTAAAAAATTATGAAGCATGCTCAAGGATAGCTCTCTCATAGCTATATATCTTTATGCCCCAGGAAGTACTGTTTTCCCTTAATTTTCCCTATTTCTCTAGTTTATCAGTTATCACATTAAGGGCAATGTTCAACTTAAGTGTGGAGGAGAGCCAAATAGGAAAAATTAATCATATCCCTCCGTGTTTGCCCTGCCAAAAATTTTCTAACTGATATTTTATGAAAAATCTTAATATATATGCTTTCAATATAAAAAATGCTCTTAGTAAGGAAAATCCACCCGGATTGACATTATAACTAGCACAACCTAATCCACTAAATTGTGAGAATTGAAAGCCTTAAAAATATTCGGGTACCCACCTTTGGTACCTAAGTTAATTAATGCCTTTAGCCTGTTCGAGTTAAGGTTTGCATGCAATTGCAAGTGTCTCATCCGTCATTACGACTCTGTATTTGTAATTTGTCGCCTTTTCTGAAACAGTGGTATTGGTTGATAATTATATTTGAGTGAGCCGGTAATTTAGAAGCTCTAGAACTTATGCTTGATCATCATTTACTAGACCGAAGCCTGATTAATCATATGTTATTAATTTCGCAAGTTCATGTTCTTGCAAGCACTCCCTTTAGTACTAAGTTGCTGAAGTACCTAAGTAAAGAAGTTAAAGTTGAAAAAAGAAGTTTTGTGCCAAGCCTTAGTTATCATTATGACCCTTTACAAAAAAAGAGAAGAAAAAAAATATATATAGTAGTTCAAAGAAATAAAGGCTTAAGTTCCGACACATGAAGATTTGTATATGCTATTATCCCTCATCAAGTATCAAGTTCCGCCCTTCGGCCATGTTTATGTGTTAAGTACAAGCCTATGGTAGCTGTCTAGATTATGTCTGTGCAAATTGAGTGTCTTCACAGAAATATATAAACCCTATCTGAGTGGCTCGAGTGAAATAAAAATCAAACACATTCCCTTGTAAGGTGCTATGTTGTATGTCTATGCCTGAAAAGTTAATCAATATGCAAAACTCTTGCTAAAAATCCAAATTTTCTCCACGTCACAATAAATGATCTTATTTTATCGCTTTGATTACTTGAGGGCAAGCAATAGCTAAGTGTGGAGGGATTTGATAACGCCTAAATTTTACATAATTTTGGTGGCGTTATTTATACATATCTTATCATTTCTCATGAACTTTCGATACTTAATAGCATGAAATACTTGCAGGTTCACTTGAAGACATCCCGAGCTCAAATCAAATAAAAATCAAGTACTTATACACTTCAAAAATCAAGATGCAAGAAAAAGATAAAGTCTCAAGCTGAAAAGTGCAATTGTGCGCCGCACTTCTCCTTAAAGTCAAAGAATTAAAGGCTAAGTCAAAATAGTGCATTAAATCCCTAAGTACGCCGCACAAATTACTTTGTGCGCCGCATTTCCCATCTGTATACGAAAATTAAATGAAGTCGTACATACTAGCGCATTAACACCTCAAGTGCGCCACACTCATAAAATTATGCGCCGCACTTTCACACCAAAATCAGCCTATAAATAGGAGACGAATTATCACCACAAATCATCCCTTTATACTCATTTCCCTCATATCACAAACACTCTCTCTCACCTTTATGATAGCCTAAACCTTTTCCAACCTTCGCCCAAGCATAAACACCACACTTTTTGAAGATTCAAGATTAAACAACCAAGAACGAAGAAGAACATCATCTTAGTTTATTGAAATAATGAAGTTTCTTGTTGAATCAAGTTATGTTATGAACTACATAGCCATAGATCATATAATCATATCGATATAGGTCGAAAGACCCGTTATGATCTATATTGTTTAAAAGATTTGTCTATGGTCTTTATCGTCTGTGTCGAGAAATTCACTTTCGTAAATTGATAAACAAAATAAGCTTTGATATAAGGGCCAATTACTGAGATGAGCCAAGACAATTTTATTTCTCACCTAATAGTCTTTTTAGTGAAAAATTCCATATATATTCCGCACGAGTTCGCGATTTTTTGTATTTGTGCGACTCAACCTAAAGATTGCCACGTGTCTTTTTTGTACTTTTACGTCAGAAAATGTTTTTTACTCGATTCATTTTAGTTTTACTCGATAAATTTGATGATTTGTTTTTTATGAATTTTTTTGACTTTTACAAAAAAGACAAAAATAATAAATAATAATATTATTATTTTAAAATTGATTTATACATTTTAATCTGCGACTTTTCTATTTTCAATTCCCGGCTTTTCTTTTTATCAGTCCCTGACTTTTGAGAATTTTCCTTCTATTTTTTGTTATTGCCCAGCACAAGACCACAGCTACCACACACACTAGCCTAACCAAAACACACACTTACAGACACACGCCATAATGTCTTCTACGGTAGAACTGAGTAAGGTAATGTATCTTTTGGGTTTTCCCACTATTGTTTATTGTTTTTGAGTTAATTTTATTATGTTTAAATTGATTTGGGGTTTAATTAAATAATTGATTTAGGGTTTAATTTGTCGGGTTATTTGTGTATATTGGTTTCTGTTTTTGTGTATTTTACCTTTGATCCCCTTTTTGTTGTATTTAAACCCTAAAACTTTATATCCATGACATTTTTTATTATATATAAATGATTATGTTAACATTTAAGTAGGTAATTGATTTGTAATGTGTACTTTTTATTTGTTAATGCAGCCGTATGACTGCAAAGTTACCATACGGTTGAGGCCTTCTATGATTCTGTTTATTAAAGAAAGGTTATCTAAGAGCAATAAGCGACTGGAGCTTTTTAAAGACACTGT
This sequence comes from Tanacetum coccineum, assembly GCA_026074375.1. Taxonomy (NCBI): domain Eukaryota; kingdom Viridiplantae; phylum Streptophyta; class Magnoliopsida; order Asterales; family Asteraceae; genus Tanacetum; species Tanacetum coccineum. The sequence continues at coordinate 13,249 of BQNB010090958.1, forward strand.
ATTTGGGAAGTATTTAGATCTCGATGTGGAAGACAATGATAACCATTTGCTGAACTATGTTCTTTACCATTAAAGGCCCCAACTTAATAAGAGTATTGATTCAAATCTCATATTTGACATTGCTGGTCATACGTTATTGTTCGGAAGGTCAGAGTTTTGCTTGGTGACCGGTTTCGCTTGAGGGAAACTTGTTTTCCCTGAATATATGTGATGTGTGTTTTCGAAGTTTTAAATTTTTAATAACTAGAAATACCAATTTTAACCAAACACACAACATTCGGGCAAGTATACCCTATTCGAGTATAATATAGTATTAGGTAAGTCCAGGTCGTTCCACGGGATTTGTAGCAATTCACAGATTGTTTATCAAGTAACAAAGCTAATTGATTTTCATGGGTCAAATAGCCTAAACGTGTGTATATAGCAAGCAAGAAACAAGACATGATCCACATAACATAATAGATATAGATAGAGCAAGACTTTATATAAACAAAGCATACAAGTCATATATGACGGGTAATCATAATAACAAGCATATCTACTAATAATAACATAGAATCCTGTTCGGCTAAAATACTACTTTAATCACCGTAGCGCATATTAAGAATGGTTTATTCCAAATTATGCATACATTGAATTTCCTCCCAATTTTACACACATATTATATGAATTTTGGTTATTTATCATTTCTACTTAGGTTATTTATAGAGAGATTACTATAACATGTATTTCTCACTTGTATGATATTTGACACGCCATAATATACGGTTCATTATACATCAAGAAAAACAGATTAAACAAAAATAAATCAGAAATATTAACAATAACAAATGACAAAGGACATGAAGAAAAATATAAATAAATAAAAATGACAATAAGATTACAATTTACCCTTTATCGGCCTATTTCAATTGCAATGATATACCAAAATATAAACAATTATCCAAGCAAATAACATCGAATTCATAAACATGTATATTCATAGTCATGTAGCAGCTAAAATCAATCCAATGAATTAGTTTCTTTAGTTTCTCTTATATGAAATCAAAGTACCATTAACAAGATTTTGACTACAAGAACACCGTAACCATCCAAAAAGACGAACAGAATTCCTAAAAAGAAAAGATAGAAAAATAAAATGAAAAAATAACATAACCACCAACCCAAAACTAACAATTCCATGATCAACCAACAACCAAATGTTATCGATATAACCCAAAATATGTCACCTAACTTTTGGAAATTCAACAACGTGTCACCAAATGGAATATTTGGTAACAAGGTTTATGGTAGTGATTTTAGGAGAATTTGGTGTGAATCCTCTAAGAATCAAAGTGAGAAGTGTTTAGATTCTGGAAATGGATGATATGTAGGCTAGATATGGTGTTAGAACTCTGGAAATTCGTGGCTATGGTGGTGGTAGTATGGTGGTGATATGGTGGTAAGTGGCGGATTAAAGGGGTGTTTGGATCATTGGATCCAAGGATCCTCACCACTCCTTCCTCCTCTCTAAAGGCTTTAGAGATTGTGTGTGTAAGATGTATGAAGATTGTATGAGAAATATATGAAATAGGAGAGCTAAGGAGGGTATTTATAGGCTATTCGAGGGCCAAAGTGCGCCGCACACACTTATTTGTGCGCCGCACATAGGGAGTTAATGCACTTAGCATTTATTTTTTTCCACCGCCTCAAAAGTGCGCCGCACTTTGAGTAAAACCGCCGCACATTGAGTGTTAAAAAAACTTTTCAGTTCTGGTGAAAAAGTTACCCGCACTTTCTCTAAGTGCGGCATACTTTAGTTCGTTTTCAGCAGTTGGCCTTTTATATGGTTGTAGATAATTGAATTCCGCTTGCGGGCTGCTTGAACCAACTAAAACGGAGTTCGTATAACCGAGTTATTACCAAAACAGTGAACAGGTGTCGGAAGGCATTCAACCTGAGTTTACTTCTTCGTTAAAGCTTCAAATCTTCATGTATTCTTTCGTTTTCTTCCACGACACGTTCCAAGAACCTACAATGACAAATATATTCGATTAAGTACCAAAAGTTCTTATTATATATAATATATATATATAATATATATATATATATATATATATATATATATTAACAACGCATATAAAAACATATATAATTTGAGCGTTATCAAATCCCCCCACACTTAAAACTTTGCTTGCCCTCAAGCAAATCTAAGAAAAGAAATTTTATAAACAAGGTCCTAAGTGACAAGATAAGGGAAAATTTAAATTTTGATATATATATATATATATTTTTTTTTTAAATTTTATTGGGTGTGAAATTTTCAAAAATATTTTTGATTTTTGTCACAAATAAGTGCAAAAGGCGTAAGCACCTTCGAAAATATTTTTAGTTTTTGTAACAAATAAGTGCAAAAGGCGCAAGCACCCCCTCCCCCACACTTAAGGGTTTGCTTGCCCTCAAGCAAATTAAGAAAAATAATAAGCTTTACAAAACAAAATTAGAATTATGAAAAATATTTTTGGATTTTAATATGTGAAAATAGAGATGTTTGACAATACCCAATGATCTTCAATCTGTAATAACATGACTAAGCACCTCACGCATAAGGAAAAGTATAATTCACTGAAACACTCGTATGTGATGTAATAGAGGGTAAAAGAGAAATCACACTCAATTGCTCAGACATGATTTATTAAGTTACCATAGGCTTGTACAAGAAACAAAACTGCACCGACATGGCGTAAGCACCATGTATAATTATCAAAAGAGGACTTTTATAATATACATACTGACAAGTCCAAGAACCCATGTTGCTAGTTACGACAATCCACCGCGAGGTATCGAATCTCTCATCAATATACCTGGCACATAATATATCAATATGTTGCAAATGGCAACAACAATCCAACTCTTATTCATCACTTTTCTTTTTCTCTCTTTAGATTTCGATTTTTTTTCTTTATTTTTTAACAATCCTCCCTTCAGATTCCAACAACTAACAATTCCCCCACACTTGATATAAGTGTACACCACAAAAATTACGAAACACGAAGCGTGCACTCTTCATCTTCGTTGGAATGGTACAACCCTCATAACAAAGTGCGAGCAAACTATTAGCAAAAATCAATCAATCATACCGAGTAACTAGCAACCAACCATTGGGACTTTCGACAAGGGGTAAGGCTAGGTTAAAGGTTATATATTTTTTATTTTTTAGTGGATGAGAAAAAATGAATAGAATGGCTCAACGGGTTAAACTAGGGGTATCTAGTACTAAAAATGAGTGCTAATATAAGGGTTTTATTTGGGTGGTTAGCTAATCAGTGTAATTAGCTAAAATAATAATATGTTAAATGGAATGGCTATTTGGTTTAATCCTAAGCTGTTTATCACATAAAAATACCTATATCCCGCGAACGTGACCTCACTGCGGTCTCATAATGATTTCAAGCACAAGTTCTAAAATCAATAAATCACCAGCATACTCATAATCAAAGGAATCAAGCATAAAATACGTATGCTATATACAGGCTCAAAATCCTCACATATTTACTGGAATGGTTATAAATGCGCAAGTAATGTTATCAATCCCGAGTCGGATATGCTTTATCAATCAGGACACATCTCTGATTTCAAAAATTTATTTTTTACTACTTTTTTATTCTAATATATTAACATAAGTGGCAAAAAATTTAAAAACAAGAATAGATTTTTTGATTACCGAGGGCGAACAAAAGTTACAAATTAATAATGAGTTTGATTTTTCCAATTCATTTTCCCCCCACACTTAAATTGAGCATTACGTGTAATTAGAAACTAACTTAAAAGTGGGACAAACGGGAAAAATAAATACAAGAGAAACGAGACTTCCTGGGGTTCATAAGTGCTTGGCTGAATTTTGAAAGATATGACGCGAAACAGAATGCCATCATGTGTATTCTACCACATGTAATATAATCAAAACATATCGGCCCCAAATGTAATAGTTCCACCAATCCAAGCTCCACTTATTTATTTAATCTACAAAATAAACTAAACTACAAAAACCGTAAAATACAAAAGCGCACTTTCGTAGACACCACAGTTTCATTTAGCGTATGCAACAAGCCTTTAAACCCCTCGATGGCCTGAGTGGACGAGTTATAGTCTCGTGAGGGTTTTCAGCGAACACACCCACAAAGTTCAAAACAATTTTATTATATGTTTTTTTTGTTTTTTTTTCGTTTAAAACTTTTTATTTATTTAGTAAAACAAGCACGCATAAAACATTACGAAAGGAAGAATAGAATAGAAAAGAAAAATATAATTACTAGTAGTATTCAAACATTCATAACACATACGAAAGAAAAAACAACGGCGAAAATAAAATATTTTTTGTGATTTTTTTGATTTAAGGCAAACACGTAAGGTTTGAAACCTTTAATAACACAATCACATACAAAAACAAATATTTTTGATTTTTATGTTTTTTTATATTTTTAGCACACATTAATTATATAAGCTAAATAAAAAAAATTATATGTATTTTTATTTTTATTTTTTATTACTTTTTTAGATATATTTTTTTTGACCAGAAGTGCGTCGCACTTCATAGAAAGTGCGGCGTACATCGCATTATTTTTTTTAAAAAATTTAAACTTGGCTCGCGGCAAAAATTGTACAGAAGTGCGCCGCACAACAATGTATGTGCGGCGGTTTTATTATGACTGAAAATATTTTTAAATTTTTTTTTGTATTTTTTTTCTTTTACACTTTATTAGTTAAGAACACATATATAAATAGATACAATCGCAAACAAACAGATTAAAAAGAAACAAGAACTTTTTTGGATTTTTAGAGTTTTTAACCTTTTATTTTTATTTTAAATATGACGATACTTATAAATACGCAAGCAAGCAAAAATACATATAGGACATAACACATAAACAAACACACAGACAAGAACATTAAAAAAAATGAAACTCTTTTTAGATTTTTATGATTTTTAACATTTTTACATAATCATGCAAACAAACATACATAATCAAGCAAACTAAGATGCATAAACAAACAAAAATATTTAACAAGTATTCACATAACATAAAAAAATGCCTATGATTTATTTTTATACAAAAACATAATTTTTTTGTTATGCAGGAGTAAAGTGCGGCGCACAATGTTGTTGTGTGGTGTACTTACTGCAATATTTTTCAAAATTTTACTTTTTATTTTATTTTTCACATATTCAATGCAAGAAAATATAAACAAACTAATAAACCAACAAAACACATGTTTTATTATATAAACATGAACATGTCAGAAAACAAAATAAGCAAAAACAATTTAGAAATAAAATCTTTTTGGTTTTTTTTCCTACTAACAAACTAAATATTAACAAACTTACAAGGCTTATAATCAGACAAAAAAGAATTTCAAATGATCACATACCTAAGACTAGCAATTTGGGGGGTTTGTTTAGGTTTTGGTTTTAAATCAGATTATGTTTGTGAAAATTTGCAGAAAGTGCGGCGTACTTGGGTAAAGTACGGCGTACTTCCTGAGTTTTCAGAAAAACCGGTGCACAAATTGTATGTGCGGCGTACTTCCTGGAGAAAAGTGATTTTTGGGTTTCGTTTGCCAGAAAACAGTACGGTGAGTTTATAAAGTTGGATATGTAAAACAATACGGGGATTTTGGTGTGAAACCGGCGTACTTTGGGTATAAACCTGCAAAATAAGAAACGGGAACAGGGAAGTGCGGCGCACAAGGTTAATTGTGCGCCGTATTTTCTGTAACAACAGACATATTTTGAGATTTTAAAGAGATTTAAACACACGAAACATGCACAAGACTAGCAAACAATCTGCAAACAACTAAATAAATCCCAGACAACGGCGCCAAAAACTTGATGTGTGTTTTCCAAGTTTTAAATTTTTAATAACTAGAAATACCGATTTTGACTAAAAACACAACATTCCGGCAAGTATACCCTATTCGAGTGTAATATAGTATTAGGTAAGTCCAGGTCGTTCCACGGGATTTGTAGCAATTCACATATTGTTTATCAAGTAACAAATCAAATAGCCTAAACGTGTGTATATAGCAAGCAAAAAACAAGACATGATCCACATAACATAATAGATATAGATAGAGCAAGACTTTATATAAACAAAGCATACAAGTCATATATGACGGATAATCATAATAACAAGCATATTTACTAATAGTAACATAGAATCCTTTCGGCCTATATACTACATTATCACGAGCGCATTAAGAATGGTTTATATCAGATATGCATACATAAGAATTCCTCCCAACCTGGTCGGTCAACATAAGGAAGGGTCTTAAACATCATTCTACTTGGTTTGATTATCAATTTACCACACAATTCTCAAAAGTATGATATTGACATGCCATAGACAAACGGTTCAAAATACATCAAGACAGTTAACCTTTTTGGCCTATTTCAATTGCAATAATATACCAAAAGATAAACAATGATCCAAGTAAAGATAACATCAAATTCATAAACATGTATATTCATAAGTAATAGCAAAATCATCTAAATATTATATAATTTTTCACATATGAGAACAAAGTACCAATGCCAATATTTCGATTACAACAACCAACAACCCAAAACTAACAATTCCATGATCAACCAACAACCAAATGCTACTGAGATAACCGGAAATATACCAAGTAGCTTCTGGTAATATGCAATATATCACCAAATGGAGTGTTTGGTAACAAGGGTTATGGTGATGATCTTAAGAGAATTTGGTGTGAATCCTCTATGAATCAAAGTGAGAAGTGTTTAGATTCTAGAAATGGATGATATGTAGGCTAGATATAGTGTTAGAACTCTGGCAATTTATGGATATGATGGTGGTAAAGACGGATCAAAAGGGTGTTTGGATCATCGGATCCTAAGATCCTTACCACTCCTCATCCTCTCTAATGAAGATTATTGATAGTGTGTGTTAGAGATGTGTTGGTGTGTAATGGGATAATTAAATGGCTTGGAAGTCTTCACTATTTATAGGCTGAGTTTGGGGTCTAAGTGCGGCGCACAAAATAATTTGTACGGCGTACTTGGTGAGTTAATGCGGCTATCATTTAATTCTTCGAAGGGAAGTACAACGCACATAGTAAAATGTGCGGCGTACTTGAGGAGTTAATGCACTTCTTTGATTGAGACTTTAATTCTTTGATTTGATGGAAAGTGTGGTGCACAATGGGTAAGTGCGGCGTACTTTAGCGTTTTTCAGCCATGAGTTCTCCCATTTCTTCTAACTTGCTTTCCAATGAGTATAAACACTTGAACTTTATTCTCTTTGAGTCCAGGATGTCTTCAAGTGAACTAAAATGGAGTTTGTATGATCGAGTTATGGCCAAAACAGTGGACAGGTGTCGGGAAGCATTCAACTTGAGTTATTTCTTTGTTTAAGCTTCAAATCTACGTATATTCTTCCATTTTCTTCCATGACACATACTTAGAACCTACAATAGCAAATATACTCGATTCTATAGCAAAACTTCTTATATTAAACCAAATTAGATATATAAAAGCATTGATAACGTGTATAGAAAATGTATAATTTGAGCGTTATCACATACTCAAAAAAGGTTATTATACACCCCAACCCCGTCCCTTAGAAAGAAAAAGGTAGCATCAAAGAAAGGAAAGAGCGAGATGGTGGTTTTTGTTGTTCCCGCGAAGCGAGGATGATTTGACCAATGAATGAAGTGGGTCAACTTTTTGTCTTCGGCCACAAACTTTTTCTCACTGGTCGAGCTTTCAACAAAAAAGTGAAACGTATTCTCTTATCTAAGCTTCTTCCGTGCGCATTAACTCCCCCCATGGTAGATGGTTCAAGCACGCCCGGTTCCACGAAATGATTGAGAACTATGACGGGGTCGAAATGCATTTGGTTCTTTGTCTTCAATAAGTATTGCATGACCGAATAATTCAAGGAAGGGCACACCGCAGGGAGGGTCCTTTTTAGTGGATGACTCATCGGGCTGTCGGAGGGGGACATCTTTGACTTCTTTGAGAAAAAGAACTTGAATAAGTTTGTTTTTCTGAAGGAGTAATCATTTAGGAGGGTTATTTCATTTACAATCCCGGTGTATTTCGGATGCTTGAAGGCCTCGCTGACCCGAAGTGATTTAGGAAGATTCTTCTTTATAGATGGTGATTAGTCATGGTATCCATAGCGTTGCTTCTTTTCAGCCAAATCTTGATTTCATTTTGCTTCTCCCGGTCGCCGAGCCTGATTGACTCGACTCTTTTTGCTACCCCCGGGCTCTCTCTTCATTTCGTTCTTCTTCTATACCATCTCTTGAATGAAGACACTTGATCGGCCCAACTTTACCAACTGCCCACCACTGGCCCTTCCCCTTTCCAGGTGTGGATTTTTTGCGTCGTTTCTGTCATCATGGTCGACGGGGAAGAAAGAAATGAATGAATGTTCTTTTAGGAAAATGTAGAATAATACACCTACTGAGATGAAAGCCAAAGGTGAGTCTAGTAGGTAGACGTATCGAACCGAAATAAGATCTAAGATTGACATCTTGATACACTGATTTACCATAATAATAAATAGAGTCAATGCAGACTCTGCCATGGGAAGAGCCGCTTCTTTATTGCTTGAGAAGGGGCTTCCATTCACCAACGAAGACTAAAAGTGCTCTTCGAACAGTGCTGGATATTCGCCCATCACACGGCTCTCAAACCCAACATGTGGTGGATCTCGGGTGACAAAGTAAAATCCTTTGATCCTTTGCCCTATACTTTGAGATGCTCCTCCCCGCCGATCAAGCGGCGATGCTGCTCTTAGCTTTAAGCCGCTATCGTTCAGTTCGGATAAGTCAAGTCCCTTCGGTCAGTTCGCTCAGGTGATCCTCCCTTATCATCCCTAACGTTTAGAGTTGTTCTGGTTTGAGAAAGGAGCACCGGCCGAGCGCCCTAAATGAATAAAAAATTCACAGCAGAGGTAAATGCATATTCTTATTCGAACGAGTTGAAGCTAACATGTCGATTACACACCAGGGGTTACTAAGAACTGAGGTACAATGCCCCTCTAACCTAAATGGTCCTACCTGCAAAGAAAATGGTACTTGAGCGAGCCCGAGGGGGGGGGGTTGGTTTCGTCCAAGGCCCTCACAGCAGGAAGAGACAGTTGTCATTTGAAAGAAAATGCTATTTGTTTGTATAAGGTTCCAAACCTCCGCACCCTGATAAAAAATCCCTTTATTTTATATCTTATTAGTCAAGCCTAAACGTCCTTATTGAAGCCTAGTTAACGAGAAATCAAAGCGATAACGCACCTTTCCTAAGATTAGAATCGAAATAGAAAAGAAGGCCTTTCTTTCTTAAAGTCAACTTTCTCCCTTCCCTTCTTGCTTTAGAAAGATTGCAGCTATCGTGCTAGACTAATATAATAGAAAGTTAAGGCTCTTCTCCTGTTCTATGAATCTACAACTCTCTTTACTGAGTGAGACTCCATCTATATCCCTACCAGTGGTTATTCTTTCTAGGCCATTTGTTTGACAGGTTAAACTAGACACCACTTTCGATTAGATAGGTTTCGGTAGATACTTAGTCTCATCTAAGAGTCTAATCTCCTTGTACTACTTTTTTCTCTTTTCAAAGAAAAAAGGTCGATTTAGGCTCCTTCCCTTCCACCATATAGCTGCGGTAGCAGGTACTACGAGCCCTCTATCCCACGTATTTAATCGGCTTGCGTGGTTCACCGGTTCCACCGAAAACTCTCATTTGTTGAAGCGGAGCATAGTGCGCTTTAGGCGCCGAGCGAGAAAGGTCTCTTCTTTCGTTTTGGTTTATTCACTGATCTAAAACTTAACACTTGTTTTCTTAATGATTTAGGGGTGGCGGCGTTCTTGAATGAAGTATATCCGAACCAAATTAGCACTTCTCAAATTAGTTGAGGCCTTTATAGTAGAACTGGGCGCTGGGGCCCTAGCTGCACTAGCGATTGGCACTTAGGGGAGTGGTTGCCTGACTTTCTTAGCCTGGTATCCTGCACCTCGCGTTCATGATATATACATTCAACTGTGCCCTAGAGATACGGTTAAAGCATGCCCATCCAGTGTGCTTATTTCACGACATGCTCTGGTCCCGGGTTTCTTCCAGTGGTCTTCTAGCGTTAAAAGAAGTCGTGTCCATCTTGGACATCTACAATTCCCTTCCCCTCTTTTTTTATATGGGGTGGAGGAAAAGACTGACCCCTTTGGTAACTTTTGCGGTGGCCCTCACTGAACCGACTTGAATCTAAACTACGATTCAGATCAAGTCTTACCAAAATCGGATTTCCTTTTCGTACCATATGCGCTTAGACTTGACTTTTTTCCCTTTTTTATTCCCGGTCCAATATTAGTTCTCAAAGATATTCGATTCCGTGTAGAAGTAAACTCTCCAAATTTATGACCTCCTTCAGTAATCTTACAATGAACCGGAGTTTTTCCATTGTAAATTCATATAGCGCAATCAACGAATTCTGGCAAAATAGAAGAAGATGTGACCTATTTTTCCTGTTCAAAAGAAGACCTCTCTTCTTCTTCATTCTCAACATGAATGCATAAAAAACTGCCATTCCATATAAATCGTCATGGCATGAACTCAGAATTTCTTCGCTTTGATTCTACCCCTACTTCAATTAAAGCTAGCTCCTACTCCTTTTTCATCGTCGTTGGTCCTTTTTATACATTGTATAGTGAGAAAGCTCACCTCTACCTTTAGACGAGATCTTATATATGATTCTCGTAAACCCTAGGAGCCTCTTTTCCTTCTGCTAAGCTCCCTGAAAACAATGTTCGACTTGCATGTGTTAAGCATATAGCTAGCGTTCCTTCTGAGCCAGGATCAAACTCTTCTTTTGACTTGACTATGAAAAAATAAGGGTTCTATTCTATCTGGTAGAGTCAACAAAATGGAGTTCCTTGTCTGTAACTTAAAAAAGTGCATCTCTTTCTCTACCATTCCTACTTTCTTGATAGTTATAACCTATTAAGAAGGTAGGTTCAGTCCAGGAGGCTAGTTTGAAATGAAACCCGGACTCGCTGAGGTTCACACACCTTTTTTTATGAAATTACATAGCAAGTTGGAAGCTTAGTACTAATAGCCTCTAGAGTATAGAGGGGCTATGGAGAGGCGCACAACTGTGCTTCCTCGCCTCGCCAAGAAAAGCACTTCTTCCTGGTTGAAGGGCGCGCTACAGGCCTACGCTTGTTCTTGCATGAGAATTTCTGGCGGCCGTATCTTGCTCCTTTCTTTCGCCTCAGTAGTGAGCACTGCTAGATCTGATTCAACTGAATATGGGACTTGGATAGATAGAGCTAGGAGGAAGGGGCATGAGATAGGCTTCTAGTCAATCGATTAAGACTACTACTTCTTTCTAGTAGACACTAAAGAGAGGAACTGTGAGAGGAAGCAAGTGAAAGTTACTACACGAGGAAGTCAAGTGAAGGCAAGGACGAAGGAGATAAGTTTACAAACTCTGGAGTTGGGGCTCGTTCTCATTAATACTAAGGGAAAGACTTGTGTTATGGATGCTCTTGTTGCCACTTGACTTGCTTCTTCCTTCATTAACATAAAAAGGGAGTGTATTAAAGAGAGTGAAATTGAATGGTAGTTTAGCTCACTCTGAAAGTATATCTGCTTTGGCTGAGGTGCTTGTGAATAGGAATGAGCCCGCAACCGGGACTCTACATACAAAATAAGGCAACCTATCTCAATCAGCTAGAGCCATTGCAAGTTTATCCACTCCAAGTTTACCGGACTAGAGATCCTATCCCTCTCTACCTTACCAGGACTCTACCTAAGGCCTAAGTAAGGCCGACTGAGTCAACGAGTTAAAGAGGACAACACGAAACAAAACAAAAGAACAGCCCGTACTCTTTATCTATCCAATTTCTTATTGAACTTTACTTATCTCCAAAATATCCACCATACTGCGATGGGACTGAGTCTGATCGATTCGGTTAGATAGCTCAGAGTTAAGGGTGTAAGGGGATGGAGTGGTACCATTTCATCTAAGCAAATAGAGAAGACAGAAATATCGTAAGTAACAATCGCGCAAAATCCATAACACAAGTTATTTTTTATCATTTGAATTTCTCAAAAAGTCTTTATTTCATTGACATGTCCGATACCATCTAATTACTTTCCGGATTAGCCTTACCTGCGGCTCTCCAAATCTTAGCCAGCTGGCGAGTCGCCTAGCTAAGCAATTTAACAATCCACAACTATACAAAGAAAGTGGATGAGTCAGTTGCAAATACCATAAAGGAGTAGCTGAGTGAAAGAGTCATAACGTCACTGTTTACATATAATAATGTGGTGTTGCCGCCCAAAAAGAATGCCTATGATGTCATAGACGCCTTAATGCCGAGGGACAACGTGCAATTACTTACGGCGATGTATCACAATCTTTTTTGGCTGGGAGTGGAAAGTAATACATACCTACTATTACTAGAAACTCTCGATTTCTTGTGAATCCATGTGTGAATTCAAACTTTTTGGTATTTTTTTGTTTTGTCGAGAGGAAGGATCCAAATGCCCCATCAATAAAGTGAGGGCTTTCCGGACCTTCCCCAATCCTTACTCCCCCTTTTTCAAAAAGAAGCCCCACTCAACAACCCTCTTTGATAAGGAAGAAAACGAAAGAATCTCAATTTTATGACAAATCCGGTCCAATGGTTGTTCTCCACTAACCACAAGGATATAGGGACTCTATATTTCATCTTTGGTGCCATTGCTGGAGTGATGGGTACATGCTTCTCAGTACTGATTCGTATGGAATTAGCACGACCCGGCGATCAAATTCTTGGTGGGAATCATCAACTTTATAATGTTTTAATCACGGGTCACGCTTTTTTAATGATATTTTTTATGGTTATGCCGGCGATGATAGGTGGATCTGGTAATTGGTTTGTTCTAATTCTGATAGGTGCGCCTGTCATGGCATTTTCACGATTAAATAATATTTCATTCTAGTTGTTGCCACCAAGTCTCTTGCTCCTATTAAGCCCGACCTTAGTAGAAGTGGGTAGTGGCACTGGGTGGACGGTCTATCCGTCCTTAAGTGGTATTACCAGCCATTCTGGAGGAGCAGTTGATTCATCAATTTTTAGTTCTCGTCTATCTGGTATTTCATCCATTTTAGGTTCTATCAATTTTATAACAACTATCTCCAACATGCGTGGACCTGGAATGACTATGCATAGATCACCCCTATTTGTGTGGTCCGTTCTAGTGACAGCATTCCCACTTTTATTATCACTTCCGGTACTGGCAGGGGCAATTACCATGTTATTAACCGATCGAAACTTTAATACAACCTTTTCTGATCCCGCTGGAGGGGGAGACCCCATATTATACCAGCATCTCTTTCGGTTCTTCGGTCATCCAGAGGTGTATATTCCCATTCTGCCTGGATCCGGTATCATAAGTCATATCGTTTCGACTTTTTCGGGAAAACCGGTCTTCGGGTATCTAGGCATGGTTTATGCCATGATCAGTATAGGTGTTCTTGGATCTCTTGTTTGGGCTCATCATATGTTTACTGTGGGCTTAGACGTTGATACCCGTGCCTACTTCACCGCAGCTACCATGATCATAGCTGTCCCCACTGGAATCAAAATCTTTAGTTGGATCGCTACCATGTGGGGGGGTTCGATACAATACAAAACACTCTGCTGAGACAAAACCAAGACCGGCAAGGTGCTAGCTGCTTAGCCTATTGAATGGGGAGATGCAGGCAAGTCCTAC
>BQNB010090959.1:0-27007 GCA_026074375.1 Tanacetum coccineum
TCTCATCAAACCAGGATTACTTTCAATTGCAGCCTCGTTGGGACATACGACCCGGGAATATCTCTTCCGGAATCTTTTTATAATTGATTCTTATATATTTAATCTCTTTGTGTAAATTTTGACCTTTTGCCTTGGTTAAGGGCATTTGGTTGAGATTTGCATTTGTGTTATTTTATATGTATACTATTCTGCGAATCAGACCTCCCTTACGGAAGTCAAGCGGTTTACCATCTTGCTAGAGTAACCTATTCGTTAATGTTATGCATTCCTGTTTAATATAGAAGTTTAAGCTTCATTGTTTTTTGCTAGTTGCTTAAAGAGTGCTTATAGAAACTGCTTATTAAACTGTGGCTTTTCTCCCTCTGCTTATGCAATGTGCAAGCTACAATAACACACAAACCAGACAATAACATCACAAACCAAACAGACCAATACATCAAATTTCATAAGGTTTTAAAAAGTACATAATTTTCTCCATTACATAAGTCACCGTAAAGTTTGATTGCTAAATAAAACACAAACAAAAGCTAACATCTAAAACATGTTATAACATGATCAGCTTCCACATGACACCTTTCTTTTTCCCCTTTGCCTTATCTGCACAAGTTTTTAACTTCCTGGCTCCCATTTTCTTTTTAATTTCATCCCATGTAGTAACATTTAAGAGTCCCAGCACATATCCTGTGACTTGTACATGGCTATACACATTTGATTTGTTTTTCTTGCAAACTGGTACATATTTACCTTTAGACATTACAGAGTTAGAGTCAACAATGCAATCCTTGTATGTGTTTCTCTTGTCTGTGGTTTCCATGTCTATGTTTTCATTGTCTGTGCTTGGAAAGTAGTTCCATGATAGATATTACTCAATTGTGTTATATCCATAAGCATCTAGCAATCCTTGTGTTGATGGCCCATAAAATACTAGAGCACTTGCTTTTTTTGCTGCCCATCTCCTGTCATCTGAGCTGTCTAAGCTAATGTCAATTATTTCTACAAAAGAAAATTAAGTATAATTACGCAGATAATATCCTAACAAAAACACACATTTGTCAAGCAAAATAAGCAGATAACACAATATAGAAGATAACATCTTTACTTCATTAACTAAATACAAACCATTCTAACATAATAAATTCAGTTACAGGCATATTGTTTTATAGTAGATTAACATCTACTACCATTACATAAGGACCAAAAAACATAACATCATAAAGTAGATTAACATCACTATCCACTTCTAAGCTTCCTCTTCCCTATCTTCTCTTCAACAAAAGTCAGCAAAAGTCATTGTATCTTCACTCCAAAGGTCTTGCCTTTAATAGCATCCTTGGTTTTTCACGCATTTGCAAGCCCAAGTACACATTCTGTTATTCGTGACAGGGCTTTTGCAATGATGTTTTAGTTGATGCTTGTAGCTTTAGCCTTAGGACCCGCGTGCTCAACTTTCGCCTTCGAAGATGCTTCAAAGGCTTGTGCTTTAGCCAACATACATGCTTTAGCCTTTTTAATGTCTTTCCAAGAAGGTTTTTACCATCCCTTTCATTACAGCCTCATATCACTTGAACCCCTCAAAACCCTCACACGTCCTTGTACTCCACTGACAAAATAGTGGTACACCATTTTTGAGCAAACTCTTAGGTGGTTCTGGAGAGTCATAATCTATCTCCTCGGAAGTGCTAATTTAAGAAGTGCTATATGAGTCCTGAGTTGTTGTTGTCTGAGCTATACTAAATCTAATCTAAATTTACAACAATGTATTCTGCAAGTTAACAACAAAGTCAGAGCTATCCATACTTAAAGAAGGTATTTAAATTAAAGCCTGACTAATGCTGACAACAAAATGGTGTGTGGGTATGGCCTGAGGAATGGGTTGCTACCTATCCTAATATCCTTATCAAGATCAAAATCAGTTATTGGTTTTCACAATGAATTCCCAACACACATTCATAATGTTATTATGCATATGGGGTTCTAATTTTTTAATACAAAACACCCGAAACTGCTATATATGTGTTTTAAGACATATAAAGGTGATTCGAAAAAGGTTATCATCCTAAGAAACATGAGCAATAAGCAACACACAGCAACACATATGAGCAATAAGCTTGAAAAAAACATATAATGGACACACATAGAACTTATCAGAGAAGCTAAAAATGAAGCAAAAAAGAAATAAGGAAAAAAACGAAGATAATAAAGTTACCGTTCTGATTTGCCATGTATGAAATTAGGGTTTATGAAATGTTGTTAGGGATTACTGTAGCTGAATGATTGTTGGTGGGTGAAATGAATTACTTGTTTGTTTAAGAATTGGGTGGAAGAGTTAAGGGGGTATAGGGATACCAGTTAAGGCTTGGTAGGGGTGATGATTAATTAAATTTGTGTTATCAATTAATTAATGTATCAGTTTAGTTCTTAGCTTAGCAGTTTTAACTTACCTTAGCAGTATTAGGTTTAACCTAGCAGTATGAACTAGTTTAACCAGTTCTAAAACATCATATATAACTGTCATTCATATTATCCCAGCAAAACTTATCATACCAATACAATATTAAAGACTAAAAAACAACACCTGAACTTTAATAAACATCATAACTTTCATTAATTAGGATTATCCATCAAAACTTCCATACATCCTTCATACTTATTCACAGACACAAACTGAACATTATTAACACTAAACAACCATTACAGCTGACATGCCTGGCAGCACTAACTATTGCCTGGCAGTACTAAATGAGTTCAGCAGTACACACATATAAACCAAACAGGATGTAAAAAATTAATAGATAAAATGAAATCATTCACAAGAGTATTTGCATGACAACTTGAGCATGACATGGTTCACTTGGATTTTCGTATCACAACACCTCCACAGTCCTTTCGATAGTAGTCATCTCGTGATTCATTAGCCAAGTCACGTCGATCTACAAGAGGCAATACGTTATCATTGCGATGGTGAATGACGGTACTAAATTCCTCATCGACTTCGTCATACGTATCTTTGTAATTCTTGGGAGGTGTCTTAAAGACAATAGACAATTTTTTATCTACCGGGTCTTTCACATAAAACACTTGTAGTGCTTGTGAGGCTAATACGAACGGATCAACCTTGTGGCCTAAATTATTCAGGTCGACCAATGTATACCCAAGTTTATCGCGTTTCACACCACCAGATTTGTGATTAACCCAATCACATTTGAAAAGAGGAATTTGCCTGAAACGGTAATCTAGTACCCATATCTCTTGTAAAACACCATAATAGTATGCTTGTCTTGTGGTTGCAACTTCTTTAGATATGTGCAGATCGATTGCCTCAACACTAACCCCACTGTTCTGGTAAACTTTGCCATCATGACATTTCGTACGAAAGGTATACCCATTGATGTTATATGCATCGTATTTCACTACTGTGGCGCGTGGTCCATATGATATCCACCTTACAGTTTCTGATACACTTTCTTTGTCGATCGCTAACTCTCTCTCCACCTGAATTTCATTACACGTATATATTAGCTTCAAATTTAAGGAACAACAAACAAACAATTATAAATAACATACGATTAATTACCTCTTCGCGTAACCACTTAGCAAAAGATTTACTGTGCTCATTTTCCAGAAATGCTATTCGTTTACCCGGGTTTTCTGTTTTCAAAACTTGCTTGTGTCGCCTGAAACAATGTCTTTGATTATTATATTTGATAGAACATTTTAAGTAACGAAATAGACATGTGTTAGTAATACTTACTCGATATACGGTACAATTTCATCTGTATTCTGTATTACATACAAATGTGCTTTCTGAAAGAGTTCCGCAGAAACTTCACTTGATTTGCCGGCCGACAATGGCTTTCCTTCCTCATTTTCATAAGTTTCATGTTTACCAGGTGGGATACCAATAGTTTCCATGGATTTATGATATTCGCTAAAAAACTCTATTGTTTCTTCCGCAATAGTCTCCTCAGCAATGCATCCCTCTGGTTTATTTCTGTTTCGCACGTGTCCTTTAATAACCTTCATACATCTTTCGAAGGGATACATCCACCGAAAGCATATGGGACCACATAATTTTACCTCCCTAGTTAGGTGCACAGTCAAATGTATCATAATATCAAAAAATGACGGAGGAAAGAACTTCTCGAGTAGGCACAGTGTCACTACCAGTTCTGCTTGCATCTTATCTAGTTCTTTCAATATGATTTCTTTGCTACATATCGATTTAAAGAAAAAGCAAAACCTGATAATAGCATATCGTGTGGGTGGGTGCATGATTGAATGTATTGCAATGGGCAAAAACTCTTGCATTAGCATGTGATAGTCATGCGATTTAAGGCCAATGAGCTTCCTATCCTTTAGGTTGACCAAACTAGAGAAATTTGAACAATATCCTTCTGGTACCTTGATGTTGTGTAACATTTCACAAAAGATGTCTTTTTCAGCATTCGTTAATGTGTAACCTGCTGGAGGTAGTGTTGTTTTGTCTTCATCTTGCATAGCAAACAACTCTGGTTTTACCCCCAACTCAGCCAGATCTAATCGAGCATTCAATCCATCTTTCGTCTTTCCCGGAACATGTAGCAGAGTTCCGACTATACTCTCAGCAACATTCTTTTCTACATGCATAAAATCAATACAATGTGGAACAGGATTATGCCTCCAATACTTAAGTTTTCGATACCAAATGTTGAATTTCTTCCAATACACACTGTTTTGTCCGTTTACTTGGCTTGAACTTCCCTCTTCTTCTGTTGTGTTTCTTTTTTGCTTTTGAATCTTACCACCTCTGCCTCTCGTATCTTCTTGGTTTTCTGATGCATTATTGTTTGTTCGTTTTCCTTTTCCCCACTTATATTCAATATGTTTTACCTCGTTGTATATTTGTACCCAGGTCATTGGAATTAGAGCCTGGAGAAATTCTTGTTGTCCATTAAATGCCTTCTTTTGCTTTCTGAATGATGGTTATATGGTAGATATCGTCTGTGACCAACATAACTTTGCTTGGATGAGGCAGAAAGTCTAACACAATTTGTATCTTTCCCACATACTACACAACCTTTGAATCCACTATACAGGGCAGCCACATAATGTACCAAGTGCAGGGTAATCATGTAGTGTCCATAACACAACGGCAGTAGTTAAAGCTATCTTTCTGTGGAGCATTCCATACTTATCAACCCATGTCTCGAATTATAAGGTATGTAGATATCAACCAACGGTTCTAAAAAACATCAATAGCATTTCTGGGTATCCTGATATTATACCGAAAGGTTGATAAAACTTTCTTTTCATACAAACAATGGATGAAGGTTGTATATGACAGTTAAAACTGGCATTACACTGTGATGCTGTTTATCGTGTTAACGGCAACCCAATCAGCCGATATTCCTAGCCGTATAATTTCTTTGTTTTTCAGCAATTTTGGGGACCTTTCTCATCTATGTACGCCTATGCCTGTGAATCTGCGGGGTGACGTAACACACCATCTGTTGTCCTCCTGTGTCGCGTGCCATCTTAAATTCTTTGAAATTCTTTTCTATCGTTAAATAGTCATTGCAGTCTTGGTATGATTGGAAAGTACCAACATTTACCTTTTGCTGGAATGTTTTCGTACACTGTTCTTTGTCTTATTATCACATTTCATTTCTTGATGTTCCCACAATTTCGACACGCAGTAGTCTTGTCAATTCTTCTAGTAAAGAAGGGAGTTGTGATACATACATGTATATTTTTGTATCTAGATCCCATCAATCTATAAGTTTTTAGCTTTGATAAGTTTTTTCCAGCATTTCGTTACCAGCAGGTAGCATCTTTTTTATCAAGCTAGTATTAAGTGAAGAACTTATCAGAAGCTTCGTTATTTACCCTTCTGTTGAGTTAGTGTACTATTGAGGGGACAACTTTGTGAAGTCAAGACATCCTTCGTAAAGAGGCTTCCTTTGCATCTATATATTAGTTCTTGAAACGTGACAAGGGTAATCAACATCAAAAATTATCTTTTGTAGCATTAACCATTTTAACTGTTGCTGGGCCCATCTGTTGGAAAATATATCAAATCCATGTCGTTAACAAACTCTGTTGTAGAATTAACAGATTTTGGCACTTATTGATAGGCTCATCCTCTTCTCCATGGTTTAGCCCACTTTGTTAGCTATATCAATCCCTTGTATGTATAAAATGAGTACTACACTTCCTCACTTTATGCTCTATGTGGTTTAATGTTGGGAATAATCTTTAAGCGTTAATACTGCCAAGGTATAACTAATAGTTCTAATGGAGTTAGTACTGCACCGTACATACTTCAGTATGCCAAAGTTAGTTAATACTGCTAGAGAAAGAATTATACTGGCTGATGGTCAAAGTAGCTGATGGGAGGATATGGATGCAATGGAGATAAATAAGGAATGTATATCTTTTATATTTTGGAGAGTTTATATGTGATTATGATTTGATAGTTATATGTAAAGGACTCCTTGTTGGTGTATAAAAGGAGATCCTAGGTTAAGGTTGTATACACGCATACAATAGATCATACGCTTAAGAGATAGATAATAATCTTAGAGAAGATTGTAATAGCTTCAAGGTTTGTAACCCTTTTACAAATCAAGAGTACTCGTATTATCATATATTGAAGCAGTTTGTTGATATATTCAATGTTGGTACTGTTCCATTGCTAATACTTCTTGAGTATCAAAGTGTAGATTCCGCATACCTTTGATATACAATAAAGTCTCAAACTAATGTTGTTTTGGATTTCATCAAACGTAAACACAACACTTTATACATAAAGAAACGATCACGGTGTGGGGATTCAAACAAGTGGTATCAGAGGCCTGTGCTTTGAGAACTTTGATCTAGAAGTATGGAATTGGAAAAACTCACTCAGAACATGCGTTGGCTAAGTTCCCGATGCTCAAACTCGGGGCGTATGAGATGTGGGGATCAGATCAACAGTACTTTAGATCCAGGATTTGCTTTATGGGAGGTCATAGAGAATGATTGTGGGTACCTATTCTTGTTACAGCACAGAATGGTCCATCAACAGCAACAAAGATGGAATGTTCCTTCTACTGCTAAAGAAAACGATTTGTAAAAAGAATGATGTAAAGGCCAGAAGTCTATACTCATGGCACTTGCCCAATAAACATCAACTTACCATTCGACAGATGGTGATGCTCAATCATGTGTGCTGCTATTAGGCTCGATTTGGAGGGAATAAAGCATACAAAGAAGCCACAGAGGGCCAGATGAAGCAAACAATATGAAAACTTTTAATGCTTCAAGCTTAGAATCACTTGGATATATCTTTAACTGCTTCAAAAAGCTTGTTTGTAGATTAGCAATTTGGGTGTAGTTACTCTCCCGAAGATTAATGTATAAATTTTAAGAGCTTACCTTTGAAGGGATACACATGTGGTAGTCTGGATGAACATAACCCGATTTTAATACTATGGGTTTGGCACCCACTTAGTATTTAAGCGCTGCGTTTATATTGGGTTATGTTCACTCAGATATACACCTGATTGTATCCCAAAGCATTAAAAACCTCACCAAACCCCCAAACACAAACCTCAACCATATTTATCACCCCCCCACCTAACCCCCCACCCAACCACCCCCCCCCCACCCCCCCCCCACACCCCCCCACCCCCCCCCCCCCCCTCCCCCCCCCCGACCACCCCACCCTCACCTCCCCCCTCATCCTACCTATTTGCATCGCCCCCCCCCTAATTGAACAAATAACATGATTTATACAAATTGTTTTATACCTTTTAAATTGTTTGTTTTTTTATATGATTGTTTTTGATTTGTGTGTTTGATTTTAATGATTTTTTTCCAAATTCTAAACTATTTATGATGAATTGGAGTTATACAACAAATTTTAAAATTGTTGAGCAGAAGGTTAAGAAATAGTTGGGCATAAACAATGATGATAAGACTTGGCATTTCTAACCACTTCGGTTTGCAAGCAGTACTTATATTATTAATACTGTTAATCTTGAAGTTGTAATACTGGTAACACCAGTTAATACTGCCAGTACTGAATTGAGTACTGCTAGTTTTAGTTGATGCCACAGTATATGGACTTTTATCCACTTCAACCACAGGGTCTCAACTAGTTCCTGAAATCTTGAGAACTTCATGATGATGATTGGAAGAAATGATCTAAAGTTGAATATGGCCACTTCTAAGCATGAGGGCAAAGAAAGTTCTTATCCAAAGTTCTATCAGAGAAATTGGAAGGAAAATCATCAGATGTTAGAAAGTCGATTTACTGACAAAGAAGAACGAGAGTAGGTATCATGTTGTCCCCTACCTCAGCCTTTGATTCTTAAAGACCAACACCTTAGACTTATCGTTTTAAGGTATTGAAGAACTTCAACAACCTGAGATTACATGAGGTTATGGTTCCTAGGGGATTTAGGTTAATGCCTACCACTGGTTGTGATAATGAGTCAGATAATTCTAGGAGGGATACTGATTTGACTCTTTAAAACAAAAACAAAAAGATTGCATTCTAAACTAGCTATAATAAAGTCTCTATTTAGGGCAGACAACAGATTGGAAAGAAAAGTTTTGTCATTGTTAATTATGTTAGAGAAGAAGAACCTAAGAAAGCTTAGAGAGAATAATGATTGATCCAATAATGACGTTTGGGTGTCAGATGATGAGGATGAAGTGAGCCTATCCACTTAAAGTTGAAAAGGAAACTGTTATACCTACTGCTACTAAGAAAGTGTTTGTTTAAATCATGAAAAACAGGTTAGGTTAGAGAGGTCAGTTAGGTTTGCAATAGATGTACCAAAGAACTAGAGGTAACCAAAGGAATTGGAAGGTCATTTAATCAATCAATTAGGATGTAACTTTGGTTTTTTAAATATACAAGGCAATGTTTTTATCTGTGAAGTTGTGATCACTTCAATACAGCTTCCTAATACACCTTTATCCAGTGCACACAAATTATGGCTCCAAAAAGCATTCTGAATGAAGTACTGGCATAAAACTAGTTAATACTTGCAAGGACCTATGTTAATACTGTTAGGTCTGTTAACACTGGTAGACCTTTTTGGTCTGCTAGGTTCTTTTAATACTGTTTAGGGCCTACTTATTACTGCGTAACCCCTAATCATTCAAATCATTGTGTTAGACCAAGGACATATTTTCAAAATTCAAGCACAATCAAACTGTTTCACATTTGCCTTTTACAAGAGATCAACATTAACAAAAAGGTCTTATTATCACAAGGTGTTATACTAGTAGGCATAATGTAATACTCATAGGCAAAATGTTTATACTGTCAGGGAAAGCGGGATTTTAAGGATGTTTATGCCTCAGAATATGTTGGGTTTGGTAGACCTCAAACCCAATGGTGGATCACATGGTTTTATTCAACGATTTTTACATTGATGCACGATGGCAGATCAAGCATTATGGCTTGGGTCCCCAAGAAAAAATAAATTTCAGAAGTTTTGTTGTGCTTTTTTTGTGTAGAGCAATTCACAACTAAATGATAAAGGCTTTGTTGATAGTGGATGCTCAAGGCACATGACTGGAAACATAGCCCATCTTTCAGATTTCAAAGACTTTGATGGAGGTTATGTTACTTTTGGTGGAGGAGCATATGGAGGCAGAATTACTGGCAAAGGTACTATTAAAACTGATAATCTTGATTTTGATGATGTATACTTTGTCAAAGAGTTAAAGTTCAACCTCTTTAGTGTCTCACAAATGTGTGACAAAAAGAACTATGTTCTTTTTACTGACTCTGAATGTCTTGTCCTATCTCCTAATTTTAAGTTGCCTGATGAAAATCAGATACTTCTTAAAATTCCTAGACAGGATAACATGTACAGTTTTGATATGAAAAACATAGTTCCTAAAGATAGTTTAACTTGTCTAGTTGCAAAGGCTACATCTGAAGAATCAATGCTATGGCATAGAAGGCTTGGTCATATAAATTTTAAGAATATTAATAAACTTGTCAAAGAAAATCTTGTAAGAGATCTGCCCTTAAAAAGATTTGAGAATGACCAAACATGTGTTGCCTGTCTTAAAGGCAAGCAACACAAAGCCTCTTATAAGACCAAGGCCTTTAATCCCATTACTAAGCCATTGTTTATGCTGCATATAGATCTCTTTGGTCCAACTTTTGTTAGTAGTCTAATGCATAAAAAGTACTGCTTAGTAGTCATTGATGATTATAGTAGATTTTCATGGGTTTTCTTTTTAACAACTAAGGATGAAACAAGTGAGATCCTTAAATTTTTTATCAAAGAAGTAGAAAACCTAGTGGATAAGAAAGTAAAAATAATCAGAAGTGATAATGGGACAGAGTTTAAAAACAAAGTGATGGATGATTTCTGTAGGGAAAAAGGTATTAAAAGAGAATATAGTGTAGCTAGGACTCCTCAGCAAAATGGTGTAGCTGAAAGGAAGAATAGGACACTCATTGAGGCTGCTAGAACAATGTTAGCTGACTCTAAGTTACCTACCACATTTTGGGCAGAAGCAGTTTCAACTGCTTGCTATGTACATAATAGGGTCTTAATAGTCAAGCCTCATAACAAGACTCCTTATGAACTCTTTAGAGGTTTTAAACCAGCTATAGGATTCATGAAACCATTTGGATGTCATGTTTCTATTCTTAATACCTTAGATAATTTGGGCAAGTTTGATGGAAAGAGTGATGAAGGTTTCTTTGTTGGATATTCCTTAAGTAGCAAAGCTTTTAGGGTATACAACACTAGAACCAGAAAAGTTCAGGAAAACTTGCATATTGGGTTCTTAGAGAATAAGCCTATGATAGAAGGAAATGGTCCAAAGTGGCTGTTTGATATTGATTCTCTAACAGTCTTAATGAAAAAGGTACTGCTGTTGAAGGAAATGGTCCAAAGTGGCTGTTTGATCTTGATTCTCTAACCCAATCAATGAATTATGTACCAGTGGTTGCAGGAACTTTTTCTATTGACTTTGCAGGAATACAAGGAGTTTCTGAGTCTAGTACATCTTCTCAACAAGATCAAGATTGGATTGTAATGCTAATTTGGAAAGATGCTTCATATTTTGGTGATGCTTCACCAAAAACTATTGCTGATGCTCAAATAGAAGATAAAGATGAGTTACATGATGAAGATGATGCTACAACAAGTTAATACTGCCAGACCAGATATTAATATTGGTAGTAGAGAAGTTAGTACTGCTCTCCCTGAAGTTAATATTGCTACTCTTGAAGACTTGGTAGGACCTAGTCCTGCATCTGAAGACTCACATGTGGAGGACCAAGAAATTGAATTGGGGAACATTCCTCAATCTTATGCAGTCCCTACTACTCCCTCTCACAAGAAGAATACACAAAGATCACCCAATTGAACATGTGATTGGTGATGTGCAGTCATCTATTCAAACAAGAAGAATGACAACTTCTTACTCTGAACTAGGATTTCTTAGTGCTATATATGAAGGGAAGTCTCATCAGGACACTCATACATGTCTTTTTGCTTGTTTCCTCTCTCGGGAAGAACCAAAAAGGGTTTCTAAAGTTCTTAGTGATCCAGCATGGGTAGAAGCAATGCAGGAGGAACTCCTACAATTCAAACTAAAAAAGGTCTGGATTCTTGTGGATTTACCTAAAGGTCATAGAGCAATTGGTACAAAGTGGGTATACAGAAATAAGAAAGATGAAAGGGGAATTGTCATCAGAAAAAAAGTAAGACGTGTTGCTCAAGGACATACTCAAGAAGAGGGCATAGATTATAACGAAGTCTTTGCACACATCGTGGCTAGAATTGTGCCATAAGGAATGTTCCTGGTTATGCTTCTTTAATGGGTTTTATGGTCTACCAAATGTATTGTAAAAAGTGCCTTCCTGTATGGTCAGATGAAGAGGAATGTATTGTATATGTCAACCTCCATGTTTTGAAGATCCTGACCATCCTGATAAAGTCTATAAGGTAGTAAAAGCATTATATGGATTGCATCAAGCACCAAGAGCTTGGTATGACACTTTGGCCAATTATCTTTTGTGTAATGGTTTTCAAAGAGGAAAGATTGACCAAACATTATTCATCTAGAGATAAAAGGGACATATCTTGCTTGTTCAAATATATGTAGATGACATTATCTTTAGATCTACAAAGAAGGAGTTATGTGATGAGTTTGAGAAAGTGATGAAGGATAGTTTCAATCGAGTTATATGGGAGAACTTACGTTCTTTTTGGGTTTACAGGCTCAACAGAAAAAGAAAGGCATTTTATCAGTCAACGATAAATATTTTTTGTTCCATGAGATTGAGAAAGTACAAAACTTCACAATGTGAAGTCTGCCTCTACTCCAACAGATTTGGAAAAGCCTTTGGTTCAAGATAGAGATGTTGCTGATGTTGATGAACATCTTTATAGATCTATGATAGGATCTTTGATGTACCTTACAGCATCCAGGCCAGATATCATGTTTGCAGTCTGTGCATGTGCAAGGTTTCAGGTTTCTCCAAAGACATCCCATCTCTTAGCTGTCAAGAGAATCTTTAGATACCTTAAAGGAAAACCATCTTTAGGACTTTGGTATTCTAAGGATTCTCCATTGGAATTAGTTGCTTACACTGACAGTGACTATGCTGGAGCTACACAAGATAGGAAGTCAACCACTGGAGGTTGTCAGTTTTTAGGAAATAGGCTGATCTCTTGGCAATGCAAGAAACCAAAAGTGTAGTTACCCATTCACAAACTGAGGCTGAATATGTGGCTGCTGCAAGTTGTTATGGACAGGTTCTCTAGATACAAAACCAACTGCTGGACTATGGGTACAATTTCATGAATACTGTTATTTATATTGACAATAATAGTACTATCTGCATAATAGAAAATCCTGTTCAACATTCTAAAACAAAACATATAGAGATTAGGCATCATTTTATAAGAGAACATGCAATGCTTAAAAAAGTTGATTCAAATGGCTATAACTTGACTTCTGAACATAATGTAGCAGGATCTTCTTACAAAAGGTATTGTTGATGGTAGATTTCAGTAATTGGTTCAAGTTATTCGATGGCTAAATCCCTAATGCCCATATCTCTTGTTTGTTTTTGTAAAGTTTGTAAAAATGTTAGTATGCTAAGTCTTTGTAAAAATAATTCTGCTAGTCATATTGGTACTGGGCGCTAATCTCGTGTTATTGTATAACTATTTGTTCAAAAACTATTAATTATAGTTTAGTACTGCTAGGTTATTTTATGTCTCATTGTTAATCCTATTAGTAACATTTAATACTGCTAAACAAGAAAAATGGTTAAATTTTTTTTTTGGTTTTGAGCTAACTCTTTCAGGATAAGCAATAAAGTGTGAAATTGGTTACTCAATGATGCTTTATTTGAGGGGAGGAATGTTGTTTGTTCCTAAAAGTGTTGGTTTTAACACCACACAACAAATGGTCATCAGTTCACCATGTCTTATAGACATCAAGAATTGACTAGTCTCGAGCAAACGGATTACCCGGTAAAGACTTCTCAAATCCGTGATAGTTGATAGTTTACTCAAAACATATGGTCATCAATGGCACCATGTTTTTAAATGAAGCATTGGCTAGTCCAAAGCAAATGGCTATTGGGTAAAGACTACTCAAAATCGTTATTGGCTGGTAGTTTGCAAAAATACTATACTTTGTGTGAATTTGTGCGCCAAAAGAATAGAGAGAATTGGTGAGCTTAAAAACGGATAGAGAGATGTGTGAAAAACAGACAGAGTGCAAAGTGAGTTAAAAGAATTGAGAGATAAAATGTGAGCTTAAAAACAGAAAGAGAGATTGTGTGACGCTATTTTTTGAATGATACATAAGTTTGGAGTTTGTACTGCTTTTGGTAGAGAAGTTAATACTGCTAGGCTTATTTTAGTACTGCTAGACTAAATTTGGTACTGCTGACATGATCCGTTAGCGTTGTTGAGTCCTATGAATTTTTCATTAAGAAATAGAGCGTGAGATATTTCCGCAAATATCCTATGATTGATGATGGGATTTGGCTAATTAGACTTTCGTGATCTTTCTATTTATTCGCATGATTCACTCATGATAACTCAAATTTTCTTTTAAGCGAGTCAAACCATATATCTACGTTTTCTCTACATAAACTAAATTAACATTCTCCAGCCTTCATACTCTCCTACACGATCATATCCCACATAATTAATTACCTTTTTACTCATGGCAAGTTTGGAATTTTGTGATAAGCACAATATGGCTGCGTTTTTGGAAAAGTCTAAAGGGAGTGACGGATTCCATCAAGTTATTGAATTCCTAAGTCAAAGTCATATCAGCTATGCTCTCACTAAGAAGCTAGAAATCTATATCTCATTCATCAAACAATTTTAGAGAACTGCTGAAGCTTCTACTGACGCTGATAGGGAGGTAACAATCACTGCTAAATTTTGATGGTCAAAATCCTAGACTTCACTGAAGCTTCCTTAAGAAGCATTCAAGTTGGAAGATCATTGATGGTTATTACTTCTATTCCAATCAGAGATTTTTGCGCAGCTTGCCACTCATTGGGGTATCAAACAGATAAGATATGTTAACTTGTCTGAAGGGTGTTTTCTCACCTCAATGGGAGGTTTCTTATTACATACTCTACTTCAATTGCCTTAGCCCTAAGAAGAATGCTTGCGGAGCAATTTCACGTAGTAAACATAGCTACTGCGTCTTAATTTGCTCCTAGCAACAAAATAGGGAAATACAACTTCTATAGGATGATATTTGAACATATGGTTACAAACATAGGAAGTCCCCAAAAGTTTTTAATGTATACTAGGTTTATTCAAATTTGCCTAGATATGCAGAAGAAACAGCTTAAGACATATTCCAGCACATATCCTGTACCCTCTCTAAATACCAAGGTCTTTAGAAACATGAGGAGGGTTACCAAAGGATACACAAGGGAAGAAATTGGGTTATTTCCTAGTATGGGGGGGGAATTAACTTCTACCTTACACCTGAACTTCACCTACACCATCAAGGAGTCACATCTCAAATTCACTATCATACTGAAACTTCATGAACTACCATTGAACCTCAACCTTCACCTGATGCAGAGTACCATGTTCTTATACCCAATGAATCACCTCTCCATGCTGTTCACTCACATAGAAGTGCTGAGGGTAGCTTAAAACTAAATGAATTGACAACTTTGGTTACAAAACTATCTGATAGAATTGGAGTCTTGGAGGATGATTTGAAGAAGACAAAGCAAACTTACAGTTCTGCTTTCACTAAGCTTATTCTCAGGATCAAGAAGTTAGAGTTTAAAGTCAATACTGTGAAAGCAAGGCAGAGAGCAAGGGTTGTGCTTTCAGAGGATGAAGAAGATGCTTATTTCTAAAGGGGAGGAGTTATTTTTTATGGCATAGAGAATGAAAACCTAATACCTACTTTCTCAAGATGATGAAGTTGATGTTGATGTTGTTCATGATCAAGATACTGCTAAAGCAAGACAACCAGAAGATAGTACTGCTGGTATTATAGTTAGTACTGCTCCTATAAGTTTTAGTACTGCCAGATAATCTAATAGTATTGCTGGTAGAGTATATGGTAGAAGAAGTAAAGAGGCAAGGAAGGATAAAGGAAAAGCGATCATGCTGAATAGGCTAAGAAAAAGTCCAAGAAGTTATTGGAAAAGAAAGATGGGTTAGGAAGAAGCTATCAGATTGCTAAGAACTAAGTTGATGAGATGAAGAGCACAAGTAGCAAGAGATTGAAGACGTTAGCAAGACAGCTTTTAGCCAATGGATTGAGATCAATAGTTACTACTCGATCTTAAAGTAACTAAGGAGATATTGTTGGAATGATCCTTAAGTTCAAAAGTACTGGGATTTGAAGAATAAACCAAAGTCTAGAAGCCTCAAGATAGGAAGAACATGTTTGATCTTCTTGAAGAAATCAAAGTAATTACAAGATGAAAGACTTTGAAGGAATGAGCTATGCTGAGATTAGGCCAATTTTTGAAAAGGTATGGGATTACAATCATAACTTTGTGCCTATGGATTTGGATATTGAAAAGGAAAAGAAGAAGCCTGCTGAGTTTCAACAGATTGAAAAAGAACAAGTTGAGAAAGATACTACAGGAAAGAGGAAGAAATCTCTTCCTAGAAAAAGGACAAGAAGTACTACAAAGAGACAAAAGGTGGAACTAGATGATGAGAAGGAAGATCTCAAAGGTTATTTAGACATAGTTCCAAGAGAAGATGTTGCAGAAGATGTTGAATCTCTATCTACAAAGTATCCAATTATGGATTGGAAGACTTACACTTTGTCAGAAAACTTCATGTACTACAAAATCATCAGAGGAGATGGAAGCTCAAAGAACTACAAGATTCTGAGTGAGATGTTATATGATTTTGATAGACAAGATATAATGGAGTTATACAGGCTGGTCAAAGAAAGGTATAGTTCCTCAAACTAGATGATATGATTTTAATGCATAGTTATTCTGATGGGGAGAACTTTGCATACACCTTTTTGAGCCTGATTGAGGAGAGTGAAATTTGGATGAATCAAGTAATGAGTTAATCTAATAGTTGGGAGTTTATGTGGATTTTTGAGGAGTTCACTTCTGGCTGATGAAAAATGGAAATTGCCATACATTCTTACAGAAAGAAGGTATTTCTTTAGTCAGAAATATATCAAACGATGTTGATTATGAGATTGGTGGTTGTCATGAAATAACAATCATATGAACTACTAAAGTTCATCAGATCACAAGTGAAGAAGTAGATAAGTGTTTGAAAGAATCATCATCAGAAGACAAGAAGATTTAATCTAGAAGAAACTTGATGATTTGAAGGTAAATCACAAGTTTAGGGGAGGATTGTTGGGAATAAATCTTCATCAAGAGTTAATACTGCCAAGGTATAACTAACAGTACTAATGGAGTTAGTACTGCCAGTACAAACTTAGTACTGCCAGTGTTAGTTAATACTGCTAGAAGAAAAGTTAATACTGCTGATGGTTAATGCTGCTGACTTGGAGATAAGGATGCAAAGAGATAAATATGGAATGTATATCTTATATATTTTAGGAAGATTCGTATATGATTATAATTGTAATTGACCCTAAAAGTTTGGTAGTTATCTTGTAAAGGACTCCTTGTGGTGTATAAAAGGAGATCCTAGGTTAAGGTTTGATATATACTTAAGAGAGAAATATACATCTTAGAGAAAGAACATATAGCTTCAAGGTTGTAACCTTAGTACTAAGCAAGAGTACTCGTATTATTGTTCTAATAATATTGAAGCATTTTGTGTTTTGTTCATTGTTCATTGTTTAGTACTGTTTCATTGATTAATACTTCTAGAGTATTGAAGTGTAGATTCCGCATACACTTTGATATACAAACAATGTCTCTATCATTGTTATTTTGGATTCATCCAAGGTAACATACACTTTACAAGGTAAAGAATCGATCAAGGCTTGGGATCAACAGTTTAGTATGGATTATTAATGCTTACGAAAGTAAGTAGAGGGACTAAAAATGCAAAATACAAAGGATAGTTTCGTATTGGCTATTATTGTTTACAAAAGAAAGTAGAGGGACTGAAAATGTCAAAATTGCAAAGTAATTTTCGTACGTATAAAATCCACAGGGTTTCTTACGAAAGCTTATTGCTTTCATACGTAACCAAAAGAGCTTTCGGAAATTCTCTCTTAATTGAGCTTTCATAGATTTGAAAACAACGATCCAAATCGTTATTTTAATTCTCAGTGATAATCAAACGTAAGAAACATGATCCTATTACATTAGACAAACGGGTGAAGAAGCAGCCATGTCAGAAATGGAGATAGTATATAAATTTGATTCGCGACCGCCTGTAAGTAAATCATCTCTTTCCAGATTAATTACGTAAATCGCCATCACAAAATTGTCCAACGCTAAAGAGATTATTGTCGGAACCAAGAAATCAATTCACTTCATAATTATGAACAAGAAATTAAGCTAGGAGATGATGAGAAGAAATATAGAGAGAGAAATAAGAGAGAGAAAGTAGAGAGAATAAAAGTTGGGAGAGTTTACTTGCAAAATGGAATGTTATAAAATGAACCCACCACCTCACCTTCCTTAGTGAGGTGTATATGTATCAAACTAAAAGGCTTTCATGCCTTTAGTTATTCTACGACCGGGCTCGGGTTTACTTGGGCTTTCGCCCGATACACGTGACCGGTTAGATTACATTAAATGAGCCCGTTTACCCGTTCTAGCCTATTACAACGTTACATGTTAGAATGACCGAGACTTAATATTCTAAATGAACGAACTTCCGTGTTCGACTCATTATTTGAGGCTAACAACGGGTTTATGAAAATGTTTTAAAAATCCATTTATAAATAAGTCATCAAGACAAGAGTCATGTAAATCTATCCTATTACAAGTCCTGCCCATACAAGACTTGTAATAATTATACATTCACCTACACTTCCATGATAAAGAACAAGACCTAAAATATAACTTATAAAAGAAGACATCATGGCCAGAGTCATATGAATTTATCCCAATACAAGTCTCGCCCATACAAGACTTGTATCGTATAAATTCACACACAATTCCATGATATATAGATATACCCAATAATAGAAAATCTAAATGTTCAAAGCCACTTGGTTAATATTATAATAAAATGTTCCAGTAAAATGTACACGCATAAAATATAGTGTCAAAGCACAAATGAACGGTTGCCCCTATATATAAATATTATGCAAATTCCTGAACAGTGGAACCGAGAGGTTGACCGACCTCTAATAGCGCTATCCATAATATTTACACTCCAGAACAGCGGAGCGCAACAAGTACGTATAAATTGGGATCTGAACAACGACCCAAAGGGGGACTTAGACAGGTGGGGAAAGAATAGGATCCACACACCTAACAATATATCCATATACCTTACATATTCACACAGAATACGCAAAGTCTCGTTTTTATAAAAGTCACACGTATTAGAAATATAACACGTGAAGTTTAATATTAATTAAGTCTTACATATTATAAAAATAATATGTGAATTCCAACAATGTACAATTCGTACGTATATCATAAGATAATACGGTAAGTTTCAATATGGCAATTAACAAATTTAAAAATCAGTTCTTAGTATGCAATAATCCCCAAAATAAAAAGCAGTAAAACGGGGATCTTGCGAATACTCAAAAGCACTTATCAAGTTAAAAAAATAGTTCAAGTAGTTCAATATAGTTTAAAATATGTCCATATAGTCCAAAAATGTCCAAATAGTTCAAATAGTTTAATAAGTCACGCGCATATAAAATAATTCGCAAAGTACGCTCAAATATTTTATAACCAATAATATTCATGCAAATCACCCCAAAAATGTATAAAACATTTAAAAAGAGGGGTCGTGAACTCACGATAAATATTTTTATATAAGTTCGTATATAGTATTAGTAATTCATAAAGTCATAATAAAATAATTCATAAGACAATAGTAAATCATTTCATACGATAAAGATCATGCATTTCACCCCTAAACGTATACAACATTTAAAAAGAGAGGTCGTGAACTCACTTTATAACAAACGACGAGAATAGGATAATCAACAACGAAAGAATGAAGACAAGAAATCTTAGCCTCAACCTAAACAATGGCGCGTTATTATGAGAATGAATTACACAACGAAACGACGCATAAGTCATATATATATATAAATAGATAATAGAATCCATATGTACGAATTGTCGTATATGCATAATTCATTTCCTTTTCATTATATACACCTCAATAATAAACTTATATAAGTTAAAGGACTAATGTCGACAATCACTAAAACTTAGGGGGCTAATTCAAAAATATTAAAAGTAAGACCAAAACCATGTGATTTACCTGTTGGCATTGTACCGAACACCATTCCAACGCTACTACTCTTTTTTATTTTCTTTTTATCCTATTTATATATTATTCATACATCGTCACTTTACTTAGTTGATGATGTAGTGTATTTGGTTTTAAAATTTTATAAGTCTCCATCTTCTATTATATAGTATTAGTAAATATAATCACGTTAGCTAAACTAAACTTAGGTAGAACCTAGTTTTGATGCAGATTTTTGTTGACATGGCCCAAGTTTTAT
Source organism: Tanacetum coccineum (assembly GCA_026074375.1). Taxonomy (NCBI): domain Eukaryota; kingdom Viridiplantae; phylum Streptophyta; class Magnoliopsida; order Asterales; family Asteraceae; genus Tanacetum; species Tanacetum coccineum. The sequence continues at coordinate 20,122 of BQNB010090959.1, forward strand.
AAAATGTTATCATTACATAATATAAAGACAAACACAATTTTCATAAAAGCATGCAGTGAGGGTCATCTTGTTCATTTTGAGCCGTGACATATACTAACCAATTTCATTTTTTTGGGTGAACTCTTTTAAGATCTTATTACTCCATTTTAGATGCTAAAAATCATGTTTAATCCCTAAGTCGGTAACCATGCATATCCATGTTATTTATATTTTTAAGTTTCATACAAAATTGATCAACGTAGAGCCCATGGCTCGAATGCTATATATATCATGCTACCGTAATAACCAATATTACTCAACATAAAAAAAATGATGTGCAACGTATGAAAATATGACGAGCAAAATATACCTCTAGGCGAAACAGGTACGAACGAAACCGAAAACACGGACATACACAAGTACGAACACGATCACCAAATATTTATCAAGGCACAACCGAATAAAACCCGAAACCATAACTCCGCGTTGTGAGCCCAGTACTGTGATGTGAAACCGAACCGAAATCCAACCAAGATGCTTCTTTTTTGATACCTTAAAAAAATTAGCTAAAGAACTAGGATACTAACTAGTATAAACTCTATCACATTAGAATATATTTTACTAGAAAATTTTATATGAAATCGGTGATTGTGTGTGATGTATGTACGGCAAGAAAAATTGAGTTGAGACATGTGTCTCTTAAATGCTTAGTCACAATCTAATAATGCATACATGTAAAACACGATCATATGTAAGGTCAACACGTGTGAAATAATAAGTCATTCAAATGGATAGAGTAAATGGTGTGCATTAGTTGAGTTTAGTAGGTATTCTTTAAGCTAATGGGTAAAATGTAAAATACAACAAAAGTTTAGGCGGAACCACGAAAAATATACGTATATGATAAAAATAAAATTATAACATATGAGATACTTTTCTGAAATAATAAAAATATGTATAGCACGTAGGCTAATATTTAGTCTAAAGTCGGGTTCACTTTTAATAAATGTTTTTCTATGAACGCGAGATAACCTATTCGGTTAACCGAAAAATAAACGCTTAATATAAAAATATAAAACTACAACATTCGGAATATGTTTAGAATCTGATAAAATACGTAGGGCTCATAGACGACATACGTCTAATGACGGTGCTCAAATAAGGGTACGTTTAAAGACGTACACGGAATGATTTATTTGAAAACTCATAAAAATAATAATTTAAGAAAATTTAATTTTATTGACGAAAGTCGGGGTTTAAATATTGACTCGAAAATTACGAATTGCTACAGTCTCCACCCGTTAGAGGAATCACGTCCTCGTGATTTAGTTTTATGTGCCCGAGAAGAGATGCAGATACTTTGGTCGCATTTGATCTTCTCTTTCCCATGTATATTCTGGCCCTCGGCGAGAATTCCAACGTACTTTAACAATGGGGTTTCGGCTTTGTTTCAACTGTTTGACCTCTCGGTCTATTATTTCAACAGGTTTTTCTATAAAATGTAGCTTGTCATCGAGTTTGATTTCATCTAATAGAATGATAAGGTTTTCGTCAGACAGACATTTCTTTAGATTTGACACGTGGAAGGTATTATAGATTCCACTTAATTCTTGCGGTAGTTCGAGTTTATATGCCACCGGATCAATCCTAGCCAGGATTTTGAATGGCCCGATGTATCATGGACTCAGTTTGCCACATTTTCCAAAACGAATTACGCCTTTCCAAGGCGAGACTTTTAACATAACTCTATCTTCAACATGGAAATTCCAAGGGTTTACGCTTCACATTAGTATAGTCGATGACATATGTATGTAACATGTTCTCCAAGGTCTGAATGATCCTTTCACTATTGACCATCGAGTTACGGGTGATAAGTAATGCTCATGTCCAGACGAGTTCCCAATGCTCTCTAGAGTGAACTCCAAAATCTTGATGCAAATCGGCTATCTTTATTGGAGATGATCGATACTGGCACTTCGTGTTTGGAAACGACTTCCTTTAAGTAAATCTGGGTAAGTTTCTCCATATTGTCTATTCCTTGATCGACATAAAATGAGCAGATTTAGTCAGACGATCGATGATGACCCAAATCGAGTCATACTCGCTCGATGTCCTCGACAACTTGGTGATGAAGTCCATTGTGATTCGATCCCTTTTCCATGTGGAAAACTCAGGTTGTTGCAATAACCATGACAGTTTCGGACATGATGTCTTAACTTTGGCAAACGTTAGGCACTTGCTGACATAAGTGGTGCCTTCGGCTTTCTTATTCGGCCAACAATATAGTTGTTTGAGATCATGATACAACATTTCCAATCTAAGGTGAATTGAGTATTTGGACTTATGTGTCTTATACATGATCAGTTCCCTTATCTTTTCAAAAAGTGGCCTCCGCTTGAGCTCTAAGAATATGAGTAGGAAAGTTGTTGTGAATAGTCATTATTAAGGCTTGAATTCGTAATGACTTGATCCTTCCCTTTTGGCTCAAGGCATCAGCTACGAAAATCGCCTTACGTGGGTGATAACGAATCTCGTAATCGTAATCACTGAGAAACTCAATCCATCGATATTGTCTCATGCTAAGTTCCTTTTGGTCGAGGGTGTACTGAAGACTTTTGTGATCCGTATTCACTGTACACTTTGTACCGTATATGTAGTGTCTCCAAAGTCTGGGAGTAAAAGCCACAGTACCAAACAATTTAACGGGAGTTGTTGATGAGAAACTGATCGCGGGTCAATCTTCTAGTGTATGCTAGACCATTATAGTTGATCAAACAAGTCGTTGATTCTCGGAAGTGGATTACGGTTCTTAGCGGTTAGCTTGTTAAGTTCGCGGCGATCGGTACTTGACTATTCTAGTCGGAGGAAGTCTAGACAATTCTTTCAGAAAGACCTCGGTATGATTCCTTTCTATCAGAATATTTTGGATACTCTTCACATTGGCTCCTTTGTCCACTATATGTACCAAATATGTGACACAATCCTTTTCTAGGTATTTTCTCATCTTGATGACTGATACTAGCTTCAAGTCCTTTTCGGACCTATATCCTTCCGCCTTCCAAAGGGATTCGAATGATTATCGCGAAGCAATCAATTTCTGCTAAAATTCTAGTCTACCAATCCATCCATACTACTATGTCGAAGCTCTTTAGATTTTAAATCAATTGATGGCCCAAACTATGCTAAAACAACACGTACCTACTCTAGGTCCGTAGAGCATAGAGGTACAATAATTGGTTTCCAAAATTCGTTCCTAGGTTGCGCGTGTTTCTTTTTGGAGTCATGGTTTTAAAATTTGCCCAAAGACATTTATTTGAGCAAGCGCTTGACCAAAGTATAATTTGAGTACGTAATATAACTTGGAATTTATCATGATATCTTTTATGTACAAAGAGATGCCACAAAAGTTTATGTAAGGTAAGGATAAAAAAAATTCATGGAAAACTTATTTTTTTTTAATAATGATAGTACAATAAGATGCATCTGTAAAAGTTTGTTTTTGTTATTGACCTTTAATAAAATTGGCATTTCCAGCATAAATCATAATAAAAGAGTTTTAATAAAAGAGTTCAAGTAGTGGATAAATAAAGTTTTTTTTGTTACAGGTGGGTTGAATAATAATATCCATCAATACTTGTAGTTTAGATGGACCTTATAGTACATAGGTTTTGATGCTCAAACCATTTAATCATTTGAAAACTATTAAAGCATTACGCTTTAAAATGTATTTAAAAAACATTTTACTTGCACGGTTTTGTTACAACGGGACTTTGACTCTTCCAAATTAGTACCATCTCTGAAACACGAATGGCAGAACGAAAATTGTTGTCATGATTACACAATTAACCAACCTGTCAATTAATAGGTTCATACCAATCCTTTTATCTCAAAAGGAGTATTTTGGGAGACAGTCATACAACCACACTAATAGAGTGATAACATTCTTAGGCGAGTTGCTCTTAGGGAAACTATTAACGTGACCCGTATCATCGAACGTCTTCAAGCACGAGACGTTAAAGTAACAGGTTTCTATGGTAAACACAGTGTCAATCCACATAGTAGATAAGAAAATAGTTGCATGCAATATACAAGGTAAGGTCATATATCCTATTAAATGTTAAAATTGGCGCGGAAGAAAAACGAGTTTTGTGTCATACTACAATCGAAATAGGATAGAGGTAAAAGTACGCTTTAAGCTTTGAAAGCGAGCTATATGTGCCATAAATGGCCTTCCAACAAGTCGGCTACCAGCTGGAATTCAACCCCCAGCCGAAAATAAGACAGTTATGTCGTATTAAAATATTTCTCCACAATGCCGTTGGGATGAATCAATCAACCACTGGGTGGCTATGTATTAATCGAGCACTCCTGCTCACGTTCACAGCCAAAACAATTGGCTTAATAATATAATAAAATAAGACAGAAACGTGACTGAAATATAAGTCGGCGTCGTTTCTAAATGAAAGAATAATCGTCTCCACATGTTGAGCATATGCGGTCTATATGATGCTCGCCTCGAGCTCAAAATTTTTCGATGAGTCCTTCTCGGGGTCCTATGCAGGGTAAGTATACGAAGAGTAGTTAGGTGTACGTCGCAACTTACTCACAGAATCATTAGTGTGCGAATACGATCTCTAATAATATCCTAGTCGGGGAGGACTAGCAATTCTAACAACGTCTGTTGGAAGATCAAAATACTAAGATTTATCGAGATCTTCGTCAGAATCATATAATATACGGGAAGGTGAGGGATATGACTTAACGACCGCGTCATGGCGAAAATGAATACGTGCTTAGTCTACTAGGTCATAGTGCGACAAATATAAAGAACACTTGTAAAATGACATATTGGACTATAGAACAAACATGAATGCATGAAATATGAATGCACACGACCAATGCAATTTCAGGTGACCTTGTACCTATGATTACTTTCAAAATTTTGACGTTTAAGCTAAATACGCTAGACTAAAAAGAAAGTATTTTTACGTGATTGTCACCAAATCAATTAAGTTTATGTCTAGTAAGTGTCCAGGTAATTTTAGTTAAGTAATAATTATCAACGTTCTCTTTATTTTGATTGGATCACGTAAATGAGTTACGTTTCCAATAAAAATATATCTCGAACGCACCACAAAATACTAGACATTACCTAACATTTAAACCGGGTACATTAAAATATTTAAAACATGAAGATTAAATATATCTTGTGTGACTAACTTAAAACCACTAATTTGGTCAGTAGCCTCTCACAAAAATCCGTCCTAGTGTATTAACATGTACACAAAGTTTAAAGAAATCTTTCAAATGTACATATACAGTCATAGTTTCAATATAATAAAAGGTCTATGTTATCTCTACTAGTGTCTACTAGATATTTAAAATGTCTTGGTTCTTTCCTTTTTGTTGTATGCCACGATTAAGCAAAGAAAAACCACCAAATCATGCAAGCTTGCATATCTAGCTTCTACCCTATAAATATAAGCTCACTAGTCACTCTTGATAAGTTCTAAAAGTTCTAAACACTCTCAAGTAACAAACTTGACCCATTTCATCTCATTATATTCGGCTAGAACTAAACTCGAACCCTATTCGAGTTATTTCACCATTCACGCGAGCAAGGAAAAGGGTATAAGCTTTGAAGCTTAGTATATTACACGTTTGGGTGTAATACGAGTCGAACCAAACACATAGGACCTATTGTAAGTTCTAGCTCGAACTCACGTTGATTTCTTGTTTATTTACGTCATTATAAATACTAGTTGCTTGTAAATCGAGTTAAAGAATCATGTGTACATAAAACATGCATGGTTCGACCCATGCATGGTTCAAGCACGCTTATAAGTTATTCACTGTGAATGTGTGTGGTGCTAGAATAAATGAAACACGATTAAGAGAACAAGTAACGAACGAACAATGACTTAAATGAACCCATGAATGTAAATGAGAGGGTCATGAACCCGTTATAATGAAAACCCAAGAATTCTCACGTAAAACTTTATATAAAACGCGGCACTTAGCTTTGGAAACCTTCATACATACGTAAAATAATAATAAAAGTCGAGGTTCAAACGCGACACTTTAGACGCAAAAATAGACAAAACCACACGTAAACTTTACCATGTAAATAGTTGGCTCGATTAAGGGCACGGTGTAGTATCTAAATATGGTTTTGCATGAAAAAGACGTAGCTTAATCGAGCTTATTCGAGCCACAAAGCTTACTAGCTTAAGAACATTTTTTTTAAAACCATAACAGTGGCGTGTGTAGCCACTGTTGACCATTTCCACTTGTTGGAAAGCAACAAATGAAAAGTTTTTCCTAGGCCCATTAAAGAAATAAATAAAGTTACTAGTTTATTTAGTTAGAGCTAAAAATGTAACTTTTGTAATTAGAGGGACTAGAAATGTAACTTCGAAACTTAAAAGTTTAAAATTATTATTTTCGAATATAATAAACTTGGGGGACCATTTGAGTAAATTCTGAAACAGTAGGGACTGTTGGAGTAAATTTAAAATGATTAATTTACTTTTCACAAACTTAAGGGACTAGTTATGACATTTTGAAACTAGAAGGTTTAGAAATGTAAATAATTATAAGTTATAAACCGAAGGGACTAAAAGTGTAAATATTTATATTTTTTTCGAACCTAGAGTATTAAGTGTAAAATAAAATACTTGAAAGTATTTTATGAACGAGAACGAACGAAATATAATTATTATATATACGTTCGGATATTAATCGGGTTTTAATATCACGAGTTGATAAATAGAATATATTTATTAAACGGAAACAATTTCACGTTTACGACATTCATCGAAATAATAAATACATTAATCGTGGGCACCACCACACAAGTGATAACAGTATATATAAACTTAAAAATGAAATTTAGTTTATATATAGA
>BQNB010090960.1:0-27007 GCA_026074375.1 Tanacetum coccineum
GGTGGAAAATCACCATTCAAAATAATATGCCAAAGATCTAAATCTTTTGCTTTCACATAAGTTTCAAATCTATTTTTCTAATAAATAAAATTATCACTTTCAAAAAGAGGTGGTCTTTTTGCATAGATTGTCCTTCTAGATATTTACCCGAATCCATAGATTGATTCAAGCTTTAATGTACAATATACGTTAAAGATCTTGGGTGACCTTAGCTTCTGATACCAATTGTGGAAAATAGAAGGGGGGTTGAATAGTTTTTACCGTTATAAAATTAAAACATAGATTGTCGACTTATGTGAACTAAAGAGATATATACAAGTGTATATGATAGCGATACAATAAGAAGTAACTAATCTACAAAATATAAACAAGTAAAGATAAGAAAGATCAAACTGATGACACAATGATTTATATTGGTTCGGCTATGAAGCTCCTCTTCGCCCTACTCCACTCCCCAAGTACCCAACTTGAGAGTTATCTTCACTATGTCAACAAGCTCCCTTCAGGTGCGATAAAACGTACACGTCGCTTACAGTTTTTACTGGTACTAAGGCTAAATACCGATGTTCCTACTTCGAGATAGAACCAATCTAACACACAATGTATTTTGTGGCCTAAATACAAACCTAACCACACTATATACACACAACACACAACAAAAAATATACAAGATGATGATTATCACAAACGTGATTACACAACTAAACTAATCACACTTGAAGCTGAAAGGGCTTTTGAGTAGTTCTATGCACCTACCGAGTGGAATGAGTTGATTACTTGTAATGGAAAAATTTATTTTTTTTTTTTAATGTAGACACGTATAATGGTCAAAGAATATAAAAGATAAAAGATGTATGTGAAAAATATTTTACAAAAATTATCTAAAATGAAGATTTAAGGTTGCTAACTATAGGCAAACCTTTGAAATTCAAATGCTGGCCCAAACAGCTGGACGTTGCGATCCACGGATCCAACTATACTTGGATCTGTGCCTTGTTTATGTCCGAGATCCGTCCAAGGACTGGGAACCAAACATATGTCATTTTTATGATTAACCCCAAATCTATACAAAATATTTGTTTTGTTACTTATAAAAACTAGTCTAATAGATTCATCAAGAACAAAAATATTCATATCATTGAATAAGGAAAGATTTTCTAGATTTGGGAAGATTTGAAAAGATTGTTTTTACTTATGGTTAATCTTATTTTGTCTTACATGATTAATATAACTAGCTTATAATTAATCATGTGTTAACTTAAATCATATGATTAGAAAAGGTTTATGCAAATGATAATATTTTTCTTTGATCATTAACTATGTATAATAATGCTATATTCATACCTTAAGTGATTAGTCGGCTTCAAGTAAACTTTCGACTAAATAACTTGTTTACATAAACTTTTACGTAGTATGACATTATATTTGTTATTATCAAAACAGGAAGATCATTAAATATAAATATCGTTTTTGTGCCAATATTTGTATTAACAATATCAACACACCACATAATAATAATTGCATCCAATATTAAAATAAAAAAAGACTCCATATCAAAATAATTACTCAAATCGCAAATATATTTGTATTAACAATATCAACACGCCACATAATAATAATTGCATCCAATATTAAACTAAAAAAAGACTCCATATCAAAATAATTACTCAAATCGCAAATATATTATATAGAGTGAAACTCAATAATGTCTAACAAAATCAAGGTATGGCTCCAACTATGAAAACAATCAAAAGAACGAACGACGAGAAGGGTAATATGGTAACATGTAGGCAGGAATGGTTTGGGGCGAATCTAGCTTGGGTCGAACACTACTTTTGCAAGTGTCCTCCAACTCCTTTTGTAACACCCCAAAAAATGGGTCGCAGCGGAATAAGTTTCCGGGAGCGTTACTTCATAATACCATTGCTCAAGTCATGAGAGAACGACCTCTAACTGTGTCGTTTAAAAATTAGTCTTGAATTATTTAGACTCCAATGCACATCACATAAGCCAAGCATCTAATTCACCTAAGAAAAACATGCTTAAAAAGTGTCAACATAAAGTTGGTGAGTTCATAGGTTTGTTTAAGTATAAATGTTGAACCAAAGTTTTGTAAAGTATGTATGACTGTTTCAATCCTTGTATGTTCCCCAAAATGTATGTATGAATGTTATAAACCAAAGAGTTGTAAAGTATGCATGACCATTTCAATCCCCAAATAGTCACAAAAACGTATGTATAGTTGGACCCCCATTGTTCAAAGTATGTATTGCCACTTTATTCAAGGCAACGTAAATATTCCTGTGTGTATAAAACAATGATTATGATTACTCTAAGTTCATGAAACTGCTGCGTAGACTCATATATATGCCACTTTATTCAAGGCACCGTAATTGTTCGTGTTCGTGTAAATGTTGTGCTCCGACATGCTATAACGTTCGTTTGCCCGGTGATAGCTAATCACCCGAACGGGGCTGTCACACCCGAATAGATCTATTTTATAACATTCGCGCTTACCCTCCAAGTAATTCACAGTTCAATCCGCTTAAGCTAATCCGTAATCATTTGGGTAAAAGTAAAGTAATGTCCTTGTTTTCAAAAATAAAGTGAAACAAGCAATGTATTTCGTCCCAAAATAAGTAATTGAGTATGTAGACCAGTTTGTAAAATGAATTGTAAATGCACATGTAATAAATTCAAACCCATCATGTAAATGAAGTTGGTAACAAGCATGTTCTCACCCCAAAAGTTGTAAAGTATATGCAAAACAGTAAAACGTGGGGCTATAAACTCACCTCGAGTGAATGAATCGATAATGTAAATCACAAACAGAAAATGTGTCACGAATACGCCCGAATGCAACCTAATTAATTATAGGTCGTATGAGTACTAAGTACTTTGAATAACTAAGACCATATATAATTCTATATAGCTACATCACCATCTAGTTGCGTTTGTGAAATAACATTTGAATCGCATTTGATAATTAATAATCGTGTAATTGTACTCGTATAATCGAATAAATAGTTCAATCGCCCTTGTAGAATAATATTTATAAAGTTTAAGACATGTATAAATATTATGTAAGTGATTCTAAAATGTTTCGTAAAAATTTATATTAAAAACGAACCAACACTATTCACGTCAGAAAATAGTGCACAAGTATAAAATAGTGCGCATCTTTCTCGTTTTAAGCCCGTTTGGTATGTTTCTTACGTCTACGCTTTTGTATTAAGACGATGTATCAAAATATTACATTTTCATATTTTGAGTCCCCTGGTGAACAGTGGTTTTTACTGTTCATGGACTTTTATAAATTATTTTTTATAAATTTAGTTATCGTAAACGTCGTAGTTTATTCGTTTTAACTCTGTTTTTAGTGATTCTTTCGAGTACGTCTTCGTAATTAAAAGTTTTATCAAATTAATGATGTTTTCAAAATAAATATATCTGATGTGAACAGTAACTTTTATAAAATTATTTTTATAAAAGTATTTATTATCGTAAACTTGCGTAATTCATAACTCCTTCGTTATTGATCCAAAAATTATGATTCTTAATGTTTTGAAATCCTAAAAATATGTACTATCTGAGAAAAATAACCATTTGTATATATCAGAAGTGAATCTTAAAAAGTTTTTATAAAATTTCTTTTATAAACGCGTTTATTATCGCGTAACTTGTAAATGCCGTATCTTCTTCGTTATAAATCCGTTTTTCGAGTTCTTTATATGCCTACGATCCTTGTAACATGTAGTATTTTATAAAATTATAAAATAAATATGTTAAAATTCGAATTTGATCAGACCCTTTGAGGTTTTTGTTAAAAACATGTTTAAACTTGATTTTGTAACTTTCTAGTTTAGTACACTTGTTACAAGTCCATTACAACCCTTAATATCACATGTATTACATACTTAAGGTCCTTAGTCCATCATTTGTCCAAATATTATCCAAGAATCACAAGATCCATATGTCTACATACTTATTTGTTCATTAACTTTCATAAGTATACTTTTTAGGTAACTTGTTTATATACTCTTTTTATACATAAACCACACTTGTACAATACTTATACATCCATTCTTACATGTTATTAATATTCATATAACATATGTCAAAGTATATCAAATCATAACCAAGTGTAAAAATCTATTTTACAAGTTAAATAAGTTTCCTAGATGGTGATTAACTACATAGCCATTATATAACCACCTAAAGAAAACCCTAATCTTGCACCTTTCTTGATTAACCCTTTTAAACACTAAGCCAAGCCTTCAATACACTTTAGAATACCTTAGATATGATACTAGAACACTTGTATACTTGCTAGGAAAATTTTTGTGGATTATTTATTTGGGTTTATGTTGAGCCTTGGCTAGGGACGGAGAGAACAAGAGAGTTATGTGAAGTTTTTCTTAAGGAATGAGTTGTGTGTGTTCTCTTACTAGTTAGGCATGTATTTATATACCAAGGCTAGTCAATAACACTATTAGGAGTCAAAGACTTATATAAATAAGATGAGTAAAACAAGGGGAGGGAAATAAGGAGAAAAATGGTCAAGATCACTAGTCATGTACTTAAGTATAATGAGTTCTAGTTTGTACAAGACTTATGAAAGATATTGGTGTGCTTATGGTCCCCTTAGAAAGACTAAGATGAGTCTTTGTATTTTGTGGTGAAATTCTAGTGATACTTGAGGTTTTAAGATGTATAGGTTAAGTGTAGAAGTGAATACTTATAGCATTTGTTTTCTTGGTTGGTTCCTTTAGGTAAAATTCAACTAATATGATAACATGGGTGAAGTTTTATAAAACCTTGAGTATTGGGTATAATAATGGGTATTTGTTGAAGCGTAGATAAATTTTTGTAGTTTCGTGGATACCTAAATGTATTTTATCGCGAAACGTAAACACTTTACGTAACCAATAAAAATAAAATGTGCAAAGTTAATCATTATCCTCCAAATAATTTTCTAACACTTGTTTGATGTAAACCTTTAATTGTTTGATGCCCGTTTACGTTGAATAATAATTTTTAGCTTACGCGATTTAACTTAACGTTTAAAATTAAAAGCAAACGCGTACAGGACTAAAAGTAAATAGTGAAATAAATGACGTCGTAAAATGACCTGAAAACACGGGGTGTTATAGTCTTCCCTCGTTAAATGAGCCTTGTCCTCAAGGCTTAAGACGCGACACTTGACGACGGTGCGGTTTTTATGAAGAGGTGTGGATATTTCTTTTGAAATTGATCCTCACATTCCCATGTAAACTCAGGACCCCTCCTAAAGTTCCATTAAACCTTGAAAATTAGGATACGACTTTGCTTCAACCGTTTGACTTCTCGGTCCATGATTTCTATGGGTTCCTCAATAAAATAAAGATTGTCATCAATATGGAGTCCATTTAATGGAATGGCTAATGGTTCGTCGGCATAGCACTTCTTCAAGTTGGATACGTGAAACGTATGATGAACCCTGCTCAACTCTTGAGGTAGCTCAAGCTTGTAAGCAATGGCTCCAACCTTAGCCAATGCCTTGAAAGGTCCAACATATCTGGGGTTTAGCTTCCGCCGTTTTCCAAAGCGTACTACTCCTTTCCAAGGCGAAACCTTAAGCATAGCTCGGTCGCCAACTTGAAATTCTAAAGGCTTGAGTTCTTGCTAGAAAACTTGGAAAAACACAATACTTATCTTCTCTGAACTTTATCTTTATCAAGAACATTGTTAAATCGAACAGATGAAACAAACAACCCCAGCTTGCAAAGAAGACATGCAATCAAATGTATTCGAAAAGAACGTGAACAATATCACTGAAATACAAGATTGAAAGCTCAAAATGCAAGACCAAGGGAACCATGGTGATAAATGAGTTAAAGAGAAATCATTCTGGTAACGAAAAGGAAAGAGAGCTTGTGTGAAAACTAAGTTTGCTAAACCAATCTGTAGTTCGAGCAACCAAAAAACACTCTAAAGGATTCCCAAAACCATCATTTTAGAGAAAACCGATCTTTTTACACCGTTTTTTCACAATTCTCTTCTCGCGATAATTATGAGGAAGTTACTTCAAACGACTCATCCGGTTAATAAAACTAATTACGTACAATTGGTTTATTTAAAACCAGTCACATCAACAGACTTTTTTGCCTCGAGCAATAGAAAACCAAGCCGTGAAATTTCCAAAAACACAAATGATACTTAAACCTAAGATGTATAATATTGGCCATCCCCCCAACAGACACAAACTATAACACCACAGTTTGCCCTCATGTCATCTAGTGATACTAATCCCAATACATGTCTAATCTCAGGAGTAATTTAACACAAATATAGTTAGCAAGCCACATAACTTAATTGCTAATCAATTAAAGATAAAAAGGTCGTGCCAAACAATAGTCAAGTGAAGGTTTAAAAAGAAGGAAGATAGAAGACCATCATAAGTGATTTCTAGTATTTCTAAGAAAAACAAAGTCTGTAACATCTACTCTGCGGTAATGACGTTCACAAACTCACAGAACTTCGAATGAAAAGCTGTCTGTGCTGAATGTGGAACATGTTGTGTTTAATTCTAAATCATAGATGCTTGTGTACCTCGATCTTGAAAGACGTGAATGCTAGAACTTAACAAGCCTATATGTAGTGCATAATTCGTGCGCAGTAAACCCAAGAAAAAGCGAATAAATCTGTTGCAGAACCTCCCTCCCATAAGACAACAGTTGCCATCAGATACCAGCTATTCAAAAATCCATGAGTTACTATAAGGAGTTTGTATGAGAATACAAATAAGAGAATAGAAATGGTGGGATAGCTAAACAGATGTTCCCCTTCAGTTATACATGGACACAAAACCACTTAGGCGAAACCAAAAAGCATAAGAGATGCCTAAGATATATGGTAAGGATGAATGAATCAACAATATTATGTCCTACTAAGCGAACATTGTCTCTAAATCTAGGATAACTATATGTCTTGAAGAGATATCTAAATATCCATTAGAACACCAATTTGTCCAATGTTTTCCATCATCCTCTCAATGTCTCTTGCAGATTGTAGCAACTTCACTCCTATTCATTTATGACTCTAGAGATATACCTAACACCAACGAAAGAAACAAGACCGGGCAACTCTAAGCTGTTGTATAATTTATGTGCGCAAATTATCTGGGTATGTTTCGTTTTGGAAATGATCTGTTTTGAGCTTCCAATTCTTGGGTTATGTCGAGAGTAATGATTCAAGGGATAGTCCCGCTAAAAACGGGTTTATACGACTTTGAGTCCTCAATCACAACTTTTCTTGGTTGGTCAATTCTGAGATGCTGATTTGGAGTTGCTCTCTAGAAAATCCTACTTGTTTATTTGAGAGATCTTCAGGGAAACAATTTACTAAACAGTAGTCGTGGATCTGATCCTCTACACAATATCTCTCAAGAAACAACTTTAATCAAACCTCCAATCCTGTTTCATGGCTAAAGGCATTCACCAACTCAAGCATGGTTTATGGCATCGAAGGCTTTCCTCATCTTAACTTCATTACATTACCTTTACTCTCAAAAAGAGGTTGTGAATGGCTTATACCTAGTTGGAAAATACAAAAGGATCAACTTATGTTCGTCTTGTAGAAATGAGTAAACAAAAAGAAGTTGCATTATTAGAACAAAAGCAAGTTTCCTAGTTTCCAAAGAGGAGAGGCTAAAATTTGCTTTCACATGGACTTGTGTTGTCCCAATGCGCTATGCAATCATTAAAATGGAAGAAGAATATTCCCGTGATTGTTGATGAACTAATTCAATATACACATGTACTCTTTTTTCTACGATCCAGGCTGAAAACACCCAAGAAGTTCCAAAGAACATTCTCACGATGAGATTCAACAGCAATCTTTAAGTCTTTAAGTTATTACTTTAACTGCCAGTACTGACAGAGGCACGGAATTCTTGAACAAGACACACCATGCTTTTTCAAAGAAGAAGGCATGAACATCAAACTCTACTCCCTTTACACTTAACAGAACAGCATTGTCGAAAGACGGAACCGTACTCTTGTTGAGGCGCTCGAGACGATGCTTATCAGCTTCATAAGCTTCCATATCATTCTAGCTGAAGCAGTTGCAACCGCATGCTATACTCAGAACAGATCAAGTCATCATAATCCCACACAATAGAAAGATGCATATCACAATCATAAATGGACAGGAAACCTTCCATAAGAAAGTCTTGCACTATCTTTGGTTTGCATTTGTTACATAACTAGAGATTGGGGAAAATCAGGATAAGAGAAAGAAAAAAGGGGATCTCAATGTGTCATTTTGGGGATATTCTACTCGAGTCGAAGGGATATCGGTGTTTACAACAAGAGAACAAACGCTTAATATTTAGACCATTCATAACAAGTTTGATGATATCAAGAGATGATGTCTGATCAACTAACAGTTCATACCTCGTACCAACAACGACAAGAGCTGTCTGTTGAAAATGTCCCTCTTCAGGGCCTGCCTCGTTCCTCAAGGACAAAAGGCGTCAATATTAACAACTCCTGACCCCGAGCCCCCAATACAAAATGTTTTCCTATTAAAACAAAAAGCCAGATATTCGTCAACATCAAGGTTAGAATTTCTCTCATCCTTTACTATTTGAAGAATATTACAATCCAACACCCGATCAAGCTTAGGAAAACAACAATGATCAACACCGTTATGCATCGGTTCAAGAAGCGAATTGTCAATCTTTTTGTACAAGGTACAAGAAATTGGTGATTCTCCTTATGCAACATTGATAATACCGATTACATATATCATTTCAAGCCACAAAGTCATGATTACCGATGGACCAGAGATCATCCATTAAACAAGTTCAATGGAAATCCAACCATGCCAGTTCAAACACAGACAAAGTCCTTGCCACAGATCCAGAATGTTTATGTTACGCTGCGCTTCAACAGTGAGTATAGTTTGAACCAAAGAACATGTAAGGAGGCAATGGGCTGATTTCTGCATGGATTGAAGCAAATGCAGGAGAGAATTCAGCAGTTCGACAGACTAAAAGACTTTAACTAGTCGAACAAACCATTAGGCTCAAGATGAATTAAAAAGCTAAAAGTGGTTTTGGAAGAACAAGAGAGGATGAAGACATACTGTAAATTTACGCAACAAAAGCACGACTTGTAGCTACAGGTTCTGCTCAGAAGAGGGTATTGCATTTTTGAAGAATCATTGCTCAGTTGCTCCGCTTGGAAGCATTTCGGATTTTTGTTGCCCACGGCAGCACACAATCTTTTCCAATACTATTAGATGGAAACCGTGATAACGGCATTTCTTAATGGTCCACTGAAGGAAGAGGTTTAACGTTGCTCAGCCGTAAGGGTTCGTTGATCCAGACAACCAGAAAAAGTCTACCAACTAAAGAAAGCATATGGTATGGATTAAAGAACAAGCTCCAGAGAGCCACTGGTACAAATGAATATCAACCTTCCTTATGTTCCAAAGGCTATAACAAAGGACCACTAGGACAAGAATTAATTCAAGAATAAAATACGAGGAGTATATTCAACTTGGCCGATTTACATTGAAGACAATCATTATTAGGTCGACAAAAACTAAATATACAAAACTGATTTGAAAAGTTAAAGCCCAGTAGATTTTGAAATGACCCTTAATTGGGGAATGAAGTTTTATTTAGGACTACAGATCCACCAGTCCCCAAAAGGAATTTTATTTAATCAATCAGCCAAGTACGCTTTAGAAATTCAGAAAAAGCATAATAATGGACAATTGTCACTTCCATTGGCTACAAAACCCAAACTAGATGTAGATTTGAGTGGAGAACCCTTAGACCAATCTGATTATCGTAGTAAAAATCGGGCCACTCATGTATCTTGAAAGATCTAGTAGACCAATTTAGTGCAAGCAGTCTGCTATTGTCACGATATCAAGCACGACCAACTCGAAAAGCAACCTCAAGGAGATTTAAAAGAATCTTTAAAATACCTAAAGGGGTACCATTAACATGGGACACTGGTATACCAAAAGGATTCTGGCTTTGAACTAACAGCATTTTCAGACGCTAGAACAATAGCGGGATGCCTTGATACTCGAAAAAAGCACTATCTGGAGGGATAACATTCCTTGGTGATATAAACTTGTAAGCTGAGATGTCATAGAAACAAAACTGAACTGCAAGTCTTCCAAGCAAGGCAGAGTATGTGGCGTTAAATCTGCAAGTTTATGCTCAAGTAATGTGGATGGAGTGACACAACTATCAAGATTAATGGCTTCAACTAACAACAAAATTACCAATGTACAGCACTCTCAGTCAGCCATAGCAATATCATTCAACCCTGTACTAACACTCGTATACAAAGCCACATCCATAACTCGTACATTTCAACAAGGAACACAGGTTTGAAAAATGGTATATATATTGAATTAAATATTAT
This sequence comes from Tanacetum coccineum, assembly GCA_026074375.1. Lineage (NCBI taxonomy): Eukaryota > Viridiplantae > Streptophyta > Magnoliopsida > Asterales > Asteraceae > Tanacetum > Tanacetum coccineum. The sequence goes on from BQNB010090960.1 coordinate 10,431, forward strand.
GTCAGAACGAATACCAATTGGGCTGACTCTGTTTTACTAAAAAGCCCTTCCTGAGGATCGTATAAAAGTGTATCTAGTCAGAAGAATGTATGAGATTTTTTTACCTCCATCTGATTTTGGAGGTTCCTGCAAATGAACTGCTTGATATCATCATCGACACCATCACCATGGTAAATATATTATAGAAAAGAAAAATACAAAAAATATAAAACTCAAAAAGAAAAATACAAAAAAAAAAACAGAACACCATAAAATATTCAAACAATTCATCTCTGGACAATGTCTCTTGGACACGATAACATTTACGTGCTTAAAATGTCGCATAACAATAACACGGGTTGTGATACATGAAGTTTCGAGCGAGCGTTTGCAAATAGTTTCAAAACATGTCATTTGTCCTAATTTCTAAATGGCTTAGTGTGCAAATATCAGTACATACTCCCTGACTTCCAATAAAGGAAGGTTTATAACTTATGTCCACACAACGAGAACATTAACGATTCTCTCGGTCTTGAGTTGTTCCTAACAAGACATTCAATATTTTAGCTCAAGAAAAAGGATAGTGGTACCATACGTGCCTTACCCCTTACCTCGTTAGAAGAGAAGTCCTCAAACATCTGTGTTTTTTCAAAAAGTAGAACATAATTTTTTCAAGAATTTAGTTTCGATGACAAATTTTCATAACATTCAAATTTGTGTGTTCAACACTCCAACCCTCATAATGTTAACAAACCCCCAAAAAAAAGACAACAAATTTTCATTGGTCCTATTCTTGAGGGGAGTTTTTTTTTTCGAAAAACAACCGTTTTTAAATGTTCTTTGGATACATCCTACAACGACAATATTATGTAGTCAAAACATTATCAATAATGTTCCAAACCATTCAATGCTGATAATATTTTCCTCCCATAGAATTTTCAAGACATAGTTTAATTCACAATTCACAAGGTATTCAAAAACTAAGTGTTTATTATTAAAATAAGGGAAAAATGTAATTAAAATATGATCTAAAACGACTCAATGCTGAACCAGTAAGAAAAGGTTTTATGGTTTCGATCTTATTACCCAACACACTTAAATTCACGACGATTCTAAAAGTCATAAGGTGGTTAGGTTTAAGAAATCAAAATCCTATGATCCAACCCAGAAACCGAAGGATCTACCCAAGGATAATCCCAAAGTATATAAATAGCAGTCTTAATATGATTGGAGATGAATGTATATAGGGAATAATGCCGACTAAAGATTGAGTTAACACTGGAACAATCACAGAACAAGGTGTTAGTAATGACGTCTTTGGTAGCATTGATGGCGTTGAAGAATGAAAAAGAATTTAATGGATAAAGGGTCAAAAGAAAGAAGCCCTCACCAACATAAGCAGAAACCGGGTCAATACATATGCTGTCAGAATCACAAGTTGATTGCTGACATTGAAAACGACATCATGGACCCAGTGATGCAATGCATAACCCTTCCCAGCCATTCAGGTTTCTCTCAACAGAAACTTGTCTCATTTGTCACGGAGATACACATGTTATCTATTGACATCTCACTCCGAGATTGTTGATATTGAATAGGTGGCAATCTAGCTCTGCCAACCAGCCATCCGAGTACTAAAAAACCAAAATCAACCTAATCGATCGAGAGCCCAGAGATCAAATAAAAATCTCCGTTAGGATACATTCCATTTCAAAACTTTAATTTGAACATCATCAAGTTCACAGGTGTACACATCTAAGTATGGTATTGTAGTTCTTGAGGATAAGAGAACGAGTAATCGCGTAGTGGTAACAGAGTCCTAAACGCAATATAATTGTGAAAATTTGCCAGCGAAATCCGATGATACTATAAGTTAATCCATAAGAATATGGAATCCTCTTGAGCAAAGCATCAAACATACACTTGGAGGTGACTTGCGAGATTCTATATGAATCAAACCTTGTGTACAACTGGGATATCGATTTGGTTCCAGTAAATGAATTGACGGTTATGAATTTTTGAAAAAAGCTCAAAAAACTAACTTTCCCGATGCGATTACAAAAAAAACAACCGCTTTTACGAGTGACACGTCGATTGATTATCAAATCAATTTTCTTGATTATCACTAACGTAAACCTGTAGGTTAAAACGGTGGTGACAGTATCTCAATCAACCAAAGTCGATTCATTACCACATATTCATGCTCATTCTACAAAGACAATCTATCAAGAAAGCTCAAGATTTAAAGACAAAGACTTCCGCAAACTCTGATTTGAAGCTTTTAAGATTAGGCATAATATAAGAATGTTGGTCAAAGACACAAGATCGCAAGATGGCATAGACGATAAAGACAATGACAAAAGGCCGAAAGTAAAGATCGCAAAGCATGAAGGAACAAACCTACAACAAAGAACAAAAAGAAAGACCAAGACCACATGAGCTTATATGACAAAAGCAATCTCATTATCTCATGAAGGAGTGTCATCAATGAACTCACTTCGGGGGAGATTGTTAGCCACAAATATTATGATCGAACATGAAGTTCGTTCATTATGTTATTTAAGTCTCCGGTCAATTAATTAGTTAATGTTGTAAAGAATATTATCGAGAATCGGGCTCGATAGTTAAAACAATATTGTATATAATTTGGGTTTAATCCTCAAGCAAAACCCGAGCCCGAGTCTATGTTTAAACATCCCAGCGCGTCACATTTAAATGTGTAGGGGTAATATATAAGATATTTCCTTCTTAGAAAAATCGTCTTCTTCTCATATTTTCTTAAATAATAATCTATCTCTTTTTCTCTTATTCTCTCTCTCTTCTTCTTTCCTCTAAACCATTATCTCTTTTCCTAGTTTCTTGGTCATCCGGTTGTAAAATGAAGTGAAAGAGTAGATCGGGATCCGATAAAGCTATTGCCACACCCTGCTTCTTGGGAGGTTGTTGTTGAGCTTGGTTGTTGTTACCAAGTTTCCTTTTATTCTCAGCTTGCCATTCGGCAAGAGTGCTGATCTTTTTGTCTATCAGTTCCGTTGAAAATTCAATTGCATCCTGCATAGTTTTTGGCTTAGATGCCATTACACTTCCGTGAATCATGTCGGGTAAACCATTGACATACTTCTCGATCTTATCCAACTCTTCAGGAAACATCCTAACACACATCAATACCGATTCCTGGAAACGTTGGTTGTACCCCAGCCATACCCAACGTCGGTACCATTTTAACCTTCATATTTCTCAACCAGTATCTCAACCTCAACTTACTTAATCTCCTGTCCCAATTGGGCAATTTAACTTGTTGGTCATCTTCTTTTTCAGGTTTGTCCAAGTCATTGCGTATGCAACGTCGTGACCAATAGTCCTAACGTGGGAGTTTAACCCACTTAGAACATCCAAAAGAGTACAAACGCAAACATAATTTGGTTTTCCATATAAATTTGCTTATACGGAACTATAGTATTCCATTCTTTCAAACCACTGAGTCACACTCGATCCAATCCCTTCATGCCTTTGAAATTAGGGTTGGCATTTCAAGACGACTGGTAAGTGCACTCTCTAGCAACTCGTTCTGTCCTTCGAACATTTAAACCTGAATCATGGCTATCTTTGCCATTTCCTGCTCTGTTGCACACGTTCTCCAACGAACTTCATACCGCCAACACCTAGCCAATTAGTACCTTAAGTTGATCATCGTCTTAGGGGTGGTGGTGTTTGTGTGGCTGGGGGGTGGTTTTTCTGGTTACTGGGTGCCTTTCCCTTGAGCATTTTCTTTCAAAATTAGAAGAGAAAAAAGATTAGTCTAGTTCAAAAATTTTCATGTGCTCCAAGGAAATGTTGCGAGATAATATATTAAAGTTGTGTAAGAGTTTTTGGACCATCATGATATTCGTAATGTCTTGAGAAATGTTCTAGTATTTATATAGATAACTCCTATATCAACAAGTGTAAAGTATACTTAGGAGAAGATAAGTATATGTATATAAATCATGGGTAGTAATATACGTAATAGCAATTATAAACACGTATAATTAATCATGAAGGCATCTAGTATGACAACAATGCAAACAAATAGTGTATGTATACAATCCTGTAAAACTTTTGTAATGATGTCATTGGTTTGAAAGTTGTTATGGTACAGTAAAAACATTTGACCCTGGTTCTCTTTCTCTATAAACCTTGGCTCCTTTGATAGCCAATCAGTAAACACACCCCCTAAAATGTAGTGTCGCTTAGTCGTAAATATGTAAATTTTTAATATCTACGTTTACTTGTCAAGAATACAAGCACACAAAGGTAAGAAACACCTCTAAATTGAGTCGTTTGAAAAGTAATCTCGTTGATTTAACCAAAATCTGAATTTGTTATACGTTGGTCCCAAAGTTTGCATCAATAATGTAAGACTGAAATAATACAACGAGATTTGTTTGTAGAAATCCATGAATGTAGTCTTGTAAAGTTTACACTCCAATGCTGTAACAACTCACATTTTCACACCTTTTTACATCAATGAACATCCAATTATTTATTTTAAACTTTTACGCGTCCACTTTAAATTTCCAACATTTAGCTAAATCGTGTAAAACTCAAAAATAAACCATTCCCACGTAAACACACCAAACAAATAAAAATTTACCTCAAGCAACCATTATATTATTTTAACAAAAGAAATAATCAAATTTTTATATTTTATTTTTATTGGTAACGTAAAACATTTACGTTTCACAATTAAATACATTTAGGCATACCCAGAAGCACCAATACCTATCTTTACTCAACCAAATACCCACAATTATACCCAATACTCAAAAAATTACTATTCTCCTATATCTAAAACACATGTGGCCGGATATAGTGAAGAAAACAAGAGAAAATATCACAAAATCTTGCAAAAGTCTTGTACAACAAAGCCTCATTAAACCCTAAGGTACATGACTAGTTATATTTGCCATTTTTCTTCTTTATTTCCCTCGTCTTGTCTAGAGATCTCTAATAGTGTTTTATGAACCTAGACTTGATCTCAACTAGGTCCTTGGTGTATAAAAGAGTGCTAACTAGTTAGATAAACACACACAACACATTTCCTTAAGTGAAAACCAACTCAAACACTCTCTTTTGCTCCTCCTAGGCTACGGCCAAACTCAAATCCCCTAAATAATCCATACAAAATTTATTTAGCAAGTATACAAGTGTTCTAACATCATATCTAAGATATCTTAAGGTGTCTTGAAGGCTTAGTTTAACATTTACAATGGTTAATCAAGAAAGGTTTAAGATTAGGGGTTTTTCAATTGAAATTAGGGTTTTCTAAGTCTTGGAAGCTTGGGTTTGGATTCTAAACTAGGGTTTAGATCTTGTTCCTCTTTATCATACTTCATATTAAGGTTATCTAAAAACCCTACACTCTTTTCATTTGTGATTTTATGTGTATATAATGTCTATGTAGTAAATCACATCTAGGAAACATACTAACATGTAAAATGGATTTTTATTAGCACTTGAACATGGTTTTTGGATATACTTTTACATATGACTATATGGATGTTAATACATGTAGGAATGGAAGTATAAAGCATAGTAGAGGATTTGTAAAAAAGTTACTAAACTAAAAACTTATAAAAAGAAGTTTTAAACACATTTTAACCAAAATATCTAAACCTACTGTTTTAACTTCAAAAATAAAGTATTTATTTTATGATTTTATAAAATACTTACATGTTATAATGATCGAAAGGCACAAAAAGAACTCCGAAAAACCAAGCTATAACGAAAGGAAGATAAACGCTATTTAGCAAGTTTCACGATAATTAATATATAAAAAGTGTTTTTATAAAAGTAATTTTATAAAAATGGATTACTGTTCATCTCAGATACTTTTTGAAAAATACATTAGATAGATAGAACTTTAAATTACAAAGACGTGCTCGAAAGAATCACAAAATCGGAGTTAAAACGAATACGATAACGACTTTTACCGAGATTTAAAACGCTAATTAAGTTTATAAAAATAAAATTCATAAAAGTGTATGAAACAGTAAAAAAGTACTGTCACGGAAAACCAGGGGACTAAAAATATGAAAATGAGTAATATATTGGATACATCATCTTTAATACAAAAGCGTGGAACGTAAAGAACTATAAAAGGGCTTAAAACGATAAAGTTACGCCCCGTTTTTACTAAAGAAATAATTATAAAACGTTTGTTACTTTATAAATGTAATTTTACAGAACACAATTATATGTGAAGTAGCTATATAAAAATTAAATATGGTCTTAGTTATTCAAAGTACTTAGTACTTCATACTACTTATACTTAATTAGGGTTTGCAATTGGAACACTTATGTGACCATTTTCTAATATACTTTGTTATCCATTCAACAATCAAGGATGAGTTTTATATCATCACGTTTTTACTTATTTTACCATATACTTTAAACTTTTGGGTTAGAACAAGTTTTGTGTACCGAAATCTTTACATGGTTGGTTTGAATTTAATACATTTTTATTTACAATTCGTTTTTACAAACTGGTCTACATACACAAATACATATTTTGGGACGAAATACAAACTTGTTTTTACTTAAGGATACAACAACTTTACTATTCCCAAATGATTAGGATTAGCTTAAGTGTATAAAATGTTAATTACTCAAGGTTAAGCGCAGAATGTTAGAAATAGATCTATTTCGGGTGGACGGCCCCGTTCGGAGATAGCTATTCACAAGGGCAAACGAAAGTTATAGCAGGTCAGATCACAACATTATACACAACATGAACAATTATGGTGCCATTGAATTAAAGTGCCATATATAATATCTACGCAGGCAGATTCATAACTTAGAGTAATCGTAATCATTGTTTTATACATACAGGAGTATTTACGTTGCCTTAAATAAAGTGACAATACATACTTTGAACAATAGGGGTCCAACTATACATACATTTTTGTGACTATTTTGGGATTGAAATGGTCATGCATACTTTACAACTCTTTAATTATAACATTCATACTATGTTTTTTTGATGACTATTTGGGGAATAGACATGATCATGCAACTTTATAACTCCTTTGATTTACAACATATCATACATACATTTTGGGAACAAACAAGGATTGAAAACAGCAAACATACTTTACAAAACTTTGGTTCAACCATTTAAACATCAACAAACCTAAGAACTCACTAACTTTATGTTAGACTCTTTTAAAGCATATATTTCTCAGGTAAAATAGATGCTTGGATAAGTGATGTGCATTGGAGTCTAAATAATTCAAGATTTCTTTTCAAACGACACAGTTAGAGGTCATCTCTCATGACTTGAGCAATGTATTATGAAGTAACGCTCCCGAAAACATATTCCGCTGCGACCCATTTTTGGGGGTGTTATAGATTGGTAATCAGAGCCAAGGTTATAGAGAACTAGGTTGCATTTTACCTAGACTATAACCGTTTTACAAACATTGCATCCTACAAAAGGGTTTTAATGGGACATACACACACTTTGTTTGCATTAGTTTAGTCCATACTAGATGCTTACATGAATTCATAAACGTAATTTATATTATAGTACATATATTACTATAAGGGTCTTGCTTATATATTCAAAGATGTGTTTACATTCTTTCATACATACACTATAAATTATTTATATAAGGGTTATTTATATGAACATAACGCGATGGTCTAAAAACTCTTACACAACTTTAACATACAATCTCACAACATTCCACATTCGGAACATGACTTAATACTAACCAAATCGTATTTTATTACTACCTCTGAATTGAATAACAAGTTGACAACTACGAGTCAAAGGAATGAGCAGTTTGAGGGAAAATTGAACAGATTGATTAGCCAAGCCGATGGCTAAGCTATCCGAGCTATTTCTATCTATGAGTCAATAAACCAGGCCAAACAACAAGAAAACAAAGTATCAGGGAATGCTAGTAACAAAAGGAAGTGGGAAGGTGACCACAATGGAAGCTTTAGCCAACAACAAAACAAAGAGCATAAGGTGTTTAGAGCACACACTGTAGACTAAGCAACAAGGAAACTTTGCTAAAATCTACCATGGTGTAACAGGTGCAATTTTTACCACATTAGCTAGTGTGCAGAAAAATATGGCAATTGCAAACGGAGGGGTCACCAAGCAAGAGATTCTAGGATCCTAGTTCTGAGAGCAAAACAAAGGTAAGTAGTGTCAGGAAAGAAAGCTGAAGTTATCTGTTATGGGTGTGGAGGTCTGGGACACTACAAGAGTAATTTTTCGATAGTAAAGTTTCAGAACTGTGTGAACATGTACTGGAAAGGAAAAGCTCATGGAGACTCTAGCGCCACGGACTCAAAACATCAACATCAAATGAGAAGACTTATTACTAGTAAAACTTAATGTATGGAACTATCATACCTCTATGTCCCTTTAAGAATCACATTGTACTTCCTCTTAAACATTCATTGTAACTAAACGATTCCAAATTATATATCAAATCTATGTATTGTGAAATTTCCGCCAATCTACTCCAATTCTCTAATTATTCATGTAAGACATTCTAAAATCATAACACTATTTTGACAAAAATTAGCATAGCATCGTTAGTCCTCAAATATACATAGCTTGATCACCTATGTATAATTCAGGAAGGACCATGCCATGCTGAGAGTAGTCACCTTAAAACTTCTTGTCAAGAAATAATTTTCTATTTATATCAAGTTTTGTGTGCGTATTCATAAACGTATTTATCACGAGGAACCAAAGTGACAATCATAATAACTAAGTAAACTCTTACACCATCTTGCAATAAAGTCGACATCATCTTACACCAAATCTTAAGCCAATAAGGCGAAGACGTATCATTAGTCACCCTAGGACAACCCACCGGAAAGTTAAACGTCATCAAATATTGAGACCCGTACCAATGAAATTATACATTAAGATAGCAAATTGACTTAGCACGTATTAGGAGGATTAAGACGAGCATTTACACCTCTTCATCAACACTATTTCAGAAGGCAACTCGAATTGAATTGCGAGACGCAATTCATTTAATACAGAGTGACTGTAACAACTTACATTCTGACACCTTTTTATATCAATGAACATCTAATTATTTATTTTAAACTTTTACGCGTCCACTTTGAATTTCCAACGTTTAGCTAAATCGCGTAAACTAAAAATCAACATTCAACGTAAACGAACACCAAACAAATAAAAATTTACCTCAAGCAAGCATTATATTATTTTTACAAAAGAAATAATCAACTTTTATATTTTATTTTTATTGGTTACGTAAAACATTTACGTTTCGTAATTAAATACATTTAGGCATACCCCGAAGCACCAATACCTATCTATACTCAACCAAATACAAACAATTATACCCAATACTCAAACAATTACATAATCTCTTATATATTTACACATGTGGCCGGATATAGTGAAGAAAACAAGAGAAAATATCACAAAATCTTGCAAAAGTCTTGTACAACAAAAGCCTCATTAAACCTAAGGTACAACTATTATCTTGGCCATTTTTTCTTTCCTTAATTTCTCTCATCTTGTCTAGACTCTCTAATAGTGTTTTATGAACCTAGACTTGATCTCAACTAGGTCCTTGGTGTATAAAAGAGTGATAACTAGTTAGATAAACACACACAACACATTTCCTTAAGTGAAAACCAACTCAAACACCCTCTTTTGCTCCTCCTAGGCCACGGCCAAACTCAAATCCCCAAAATAATCCATACAAAATTTATTTAGCAATGTTATACAATATTTCTTAACATCATATCAAGATTTCCTAAAGGTGTCCTGAAGGCTTGGTTTTAAGTATTTACAAGGGTTAATCAATGAAAGGTTAAAGATTAGGGTTTCATTAAAAGTAGGGTTTACTAAGCCTTGGAAGCATGGGTTTAGGACTCAAAACTATGGGTTTTTTAGAAGATCTTTTTACTCTTCATCATACCTCATATTAAGGTTATCTAAAAACCCTACACTCTTTACATTTGTGATTTTATGTGTATATAATGTCTATGTAGTAAATCACCATATAGGAAACATATTAACTTGTAAAATAGATTTTTACACTTGAACATGGTTTGATATACTTTTTTACATATGAATATATGGGATTTTAATACATGTTGGAATGGAAGTATAAAGCATAGTAGAGGACTTGTAACAAAGTTACTAAACTAAAAACTTATAAAAACAAGTTTTTAACACAATTTAACCAAAATATCTAAACCACTAATTTAAAACTTCAAAAAATAAAGTATTTATTTTATAATTTTATAAAATACTACATGTCATGATGATCGTGGGCATATAAATAACTCAAAAAACCGAGCTATAACGAAGAAGATACGCTATTTGCAAGTTTACGATAATTAATATATAAAAAGTGTTTTTATAAAAGTAATTTTATAAAAATGGATTACTGTTCATCTCAGAAACTTTTTGAAAAATACATTAGTTAGATAGAACTTTGAATTACAAAGACGTGCTCGAAAGAATCACTAAAATCGGAGTTAAAACGAATAAGATACGACGTTTACGAGTTTTACGCTAATTAAGTTTATAAAAATAAATTTATAAAAGTGTATGAACAGTAAAAAGTACTGTTCAGCAGGGGACTAAAAATATTAAAATGTAATATTTTGATTCATCTCTTTAATACAAAATCGTGGACGTAAAGAACGTACAAAACGGACTTAAAACGAGAAAGTTACGCTGTTTTTACTAAAGAAATATTTATAAATGTTTTTACTTTATAAATGTTATTTCACAAACATAATTAGATTGTGATGTAGCTATATAGAATTATATATGGTCTTAGTTATTCAATGTACTTAGTACTCATACGACCTATACTTAATTAGGTTGCATTCGGACACTTACGTGACACATTTTCTGATATACTTGTTATCCATTCACTCAAGGTGAGTTTATAGCCCCACGTTTTACTTGTTTTACATATACTTTACAACTTTTGGGGTGAGAACATGCTTGTTACCGAACTCATTTACATGGTTGGTTTGAATTTATTGCATGTGCATTTACAATTCGTTTTACAAACTGGTCTACATACTCAATTACTTATTTTGGGATAAAAGACAATTCTTGTTTTTGTCCCTTATGGAAACACAACTGTACTTTACCCAAAAAATTAACGGATTAGCTTAAGCGGATTGAACTATTAATTACTCGGAGGGTAAGCGCGAATGTTATGAAATAGATCTATTCGGGTGTGACAGCCCCATTCGGATGATTATCTATCACCCGGCAAACGAACGTCATGTCGGATCAATCTCTCCAACAACAAAAACAATAAACCCGCGAAACAAACGGACAAACAACAAACGAAAAACTGGAGGAGGAGCAAAGAGAGAGATTGATCCGACATGTACGTTACGTATTGCCGGGTGTAGATAATCATTCCGAATGGGGCTGACACACCCGAATAGATCATTTCATAACATTCAGCGCATTATAACCCTCCTAGTAATTAATAGTTTCAAATCCGCTTAAGCTAATCCGACATATTTGGGTATAAGTAAAGTTTTGTATCCAGTAAGTAAAAAACATAAATTGTCATTTATCCCAAAATAAAGTAAAATGAGTATGTAGAACCATTTGATAAAACGAATTAAAATAGCACATAGTAATAAATATCAAAAACCAAACCATGTAAATGAGTTCGGTAACAAGCATGTTCTCACCCCAAAAGTTGTAAAGTATATGTAAAACAAGTAAAACATGGGGCTATAAACTCACCTTGAGTGAATGGATAACAAGTATATCAGAAAATGCGTCACGTAAGTGTCCGAATGCAACCTAATTAAGTATAGGTCATAATGAGTTACTAATACATTGATTAACCTAAGACCCATATTATAATTTTTATATAGCTACATCACCATCTAATTGTGTTTGTGAAATAACATTTATAAAGTAAAAACGTTTATAAATATTTCTTTAGTAAAAACGGCGTACTTACCCCTCCGTTTAATCTAGTTTTGTTAACGTTCTTTATACGTCCACGATTTTGTATTAAAGAGATGAATCAAAATATTACATTTTCATATTTTTAGTCCCCTGCTGAACAGTACTTTTTACTGTTCAAACACTTTTATAAATTTATTTTTAATAAACTTAATTAGCGTAAAACTCGTAAACCGTCGAAATCCCCTAATTCGTTTTATAAACTCCGATTTTTTTTAGTGATTCTTTCGAGCACGTCTTTGTAATTCAAAGTTCTATCTAACTAATGTATTTTCCAAAAAGTATCTGAGATGAACAGTAATCCATTTTTATAAAATTACTTTTATAAAAATAAACTACATTTATATTTTAAATTATACGAAACTTGCAAATAGCTGTATTCTTCTTCTTTCGTAATAGCTACTCTCTCGGTTTTTTTGAGTAATTTAATTTATATGCCCACATCATCATGACATGTATATTTTATAAATTATAAAATAAAATCTTTATTTTTTGTGAAGTTTAATATAGTAGGTTTTTAGATATTTTTGTTAAAATGTGTTTAAAACTTGTTTTTATAAGTTTTTAGTTTAGTAACTTTGTTACAAGTCCTCTACTATGCTTTATACTTCCATTCTAACATGTATTAACATCCATATATCATATGTAAAAGTATATCAAACCATGTTCAAGTGTAAAAAATCCATTTTACAAGTTAATATGTTTCCTAGATGGTGATTTACTACATAGACATTATATACACATAAAATCACAAATGTAAAGAGTGTAGGGTTTTTAGATATCCTTAATATGAAGTATGATGAAGAGTAACAAAATCTAAACCCTAGTTTAGAATCCAAACCCAAGCTTTCAAGACTTAGAAAACCCTAATTTCAATGAAACCCTAATCTTAAACCTTTCTTGATTAACCCTTGTAAATGCTAAACCAAGCCTTCAAGACACCTTAAGATATCTTAGATATGATGTTAGAACACTTGTATACTTGCTAAATAAATTTTGTATGGATTATTTAGGGGATTTGAGTTTGGTCATGGCCTAGGAGGAGCAAAATAAGGGTGTTTGAGTTGGTTTTCACTTAAGGAAATGTGTTGTGTGTGTTTATCTAACTAGTTAGCACTCTTTTATACACCAAGGACCTAGCTGAGATCAAGTCTAGGTTCATAAAACACTATTAGAGAGATCTAGACAAGATGAGGGAAATAAGGAAGAAAAATGGCCAAGATAACTAGTCATGTACCTTAGGTTTAATGAGGCTTTGTTGTACAAGACTTTTGCAAGATTTTGTGATATTTTCTCTTGTTTTCTTCACTATATCCGCCACATGTGTAAATATATAAAGATTAATGTACATGTTTGAGTATTGGTATAATTTTTTGATTTGGTTGAGTATCAGATAGTATTAGGTGTGCTTCGGGGTAATGCCTAACTATTTAATTACGAACCGTAAATTATTACGTAACCATAAAAATAAAATATAAAACTGATATTAATTTCTTTGTAAAAATAATATAATGCATGCTATGAGGATAAATTTTTATTTGTATGGTGTTCGTTTCCGTTTAAATGTTGATTTTTAGTTTACCGCGATTTAGCTAAACGGGAAATTCAAAGTGGAACGCGAAAAATTTAAAAATAAATAATTAGAAGTTCATTGATATAAAAAGGATGTCCAGAATGTATAGTTGTACAGTCACATCTGTATAAAATGAATTGCGGTCTCGCAATTCAAATTCGAGTTGTTGCCTTCTGAAAAAGTGTTGATGAATGAGGTGTAAATGCTCCGTCATAATCCTCCTAATACGGCAAAGTCAATTTGCTATCATAATGTATAATTACAACATGGTTACGGGTCCTCAATATTTGATGAAAGTTATAACTTTCCGGTAGGGTAGCCTAGGGTAGCTAATTGATACTCTTCGCCTTATGGCTTAAGATATGGTGTAATATGATGTCGACTCTTTATTGCCAGATGTGTAAAATGTTTAACTTATTAATATGAATGACATTTGGTTCCTTATGTATAAATACGTTTTAATGAATACGCACACAAACTTGATATAAATAGAAAAATTTTGTTTCTTGACAAGAATTTTAAAAAATAAAGGAGATACTACTCTCCAGCATGGCATGGGACCCTTTCCCTGAATTAGACATATTGATCAAGCATTGTATAATTTGATGACTAATTGATGCTATGTTAAATTTTTGACAAAATAGTGTATCGATATTAGCATGGCTTACAGAATAAATTAGATCATAATAGTAATTGGCGGAAATTTCACAATACATAGATTTGAAAATAAATTATAGAATCGTTTAGTAACAATGAAAGTTTAAGGAGGAAGTACAATGAGTTCTTTACAGGACATAGAGTTCTATGATAGTTCCAACTTAAGTTTTTACAGGGAATAGGTCCTCTCATTAGATTTGATGTTAGACTTCGTGGCGCTAGAGTCACCATGAGCTTTTTCCTTTCCAGTACATGTTCACACAAACTGAAACTTTACTAATCGAAAAATTCTCTTGTAGTGTCCAGACATCCACACCCATAACAGAATAACTTCAGCTTTCTTTACCTGAAACACTTACCTTTGGTTTTGCTCTCAGAACTAGGATCCTAGAATCTCTTGCTTGGTGACCCCTCCGTTTTGCAATTGCCATATTTTTCTGCACACTAGCTAATGTGTAAAAAGTCTGCACCCTGTTTACACCATGTATATTTACTAGCATAGTCTTCCTTTTGCTTAGCCTAACACGTGTGTTGCACTAAACACTTCAGAGACGGGAATAGTGGGTGCATCCATAACCTGCACAAGCAAAAGTTTATATAAGTCGTCTTTATATGAAACCATGCAAGATGCGTGCAGTATGGATGATAAACGTGATGTAAGATGGTGTATGGTAAAGATGAATATGCACTCATTGCATGAATGGATACGTGACATGATGAAATGAAATGCCTCATGACATAAATAAATGATAGTATCGTGTAAGATAAAGTAATGTTTGATAATGTTTAGGACCTACGAGCTTATAGTACTACCTTGCCTAAACAAATGTTCCAGTATTATAAATAACCCTTATATAAATAATTGTAGAGCATGTGTGAAAGAATGTAAACACATCTATGTGTGTATATATATATATATATATATATATATATATGTGTGTGTGTGTGTGTGTGTGTGTGTGTGTGAGACCCTCATAGTAATATACGTACTATAATATGAACACGTATATGAATCATGTAAGCATCTAGTATGACCAACTAATGCAACAAACAGTGTATGTATGTCCCGCTAAAACCCTTTTATATGATGCAATGTTTGTAAAACGGTTATAGTCTAGGTAAAATGCAACCTAGTTCTCAATAACCTTGGCTCTGATTACCAATCTGTAACACCCCTAAAAATGGGTCGTAGTGGAATATGTTTACGGGAGCGTTACTTCATAATACCATTTCTCAAGTCATGAGAGAACGACCTCTAATTGTGTCGTTTGAAAAGAAATCTTGAATTATTTAGACTCCAATGCACATCACATAAGCCAAGCATCTAATTCACCTGAGAAAAACATGCTTAAAAAGTGTCAACATAAAGTTGGTGAGTTCATAGGTTTGTTTAAGTATAAATGTTGAACCAAAGTTTTGTAAAGTATGTATGACTGTTTCAATCCTTGTATGTTCCCCAAAATGTATGTATGAATGTTGTAAATCAAAGAGTTGTAAAGTATGCATGACCATTTCAATCCCCAAATAGTCACAAAAACGTATGTATAGTTGGACCCCCATTGTTCAAAGTATGTATTGCCACTTTATTCAAGGCAACGTAAATATTCCTGTGTGTATAAAACAATGATTACGATTACTCTAAGTTCATGAAACTGCTGTGTAGACTCATATATATACCACTTTATTCGAGGCACCGTAATTGTTCGTGTTCGTGTAAATGTTGTGCTCTGACATGCTATAACGTTCGTTTGCCCAGTGATAGCTAATCACCCGAACGGGACTGTCACACCCGAATAGATCTATTTTATAACATTCGCGCTTACCCTCCAGGTAATTCACAGTTCAATTCGCTTAAGCTAATCCGTAATCATTTGGGTAAAAGTAAAGTAATGTCCTTGTTTTCAAAAAATGCAGTAAAACAAGCAATGTATTTCGTCCCAAAATAAGTAATTGAGTATGTAGACCAGTTTGTAAAACGAATTGTAATGCACATGTAATGAATGCAAACCAATCATGTAAATGAATTTGGTAACAAGCATGTTCTCACCCCAAAAGTTGTAAAGTACGTGTAAAACAGTAAAACATGAGGCTATAAACTCACCTCGAGTGTGAATAACAAAGTATATCAGAAAATGCGTCACGTAAACGCCCGAATGCAACCTAATTAATTATAGGTCGTATAAGTACTAGGCACTTTGATTAACTAATGCCATATATAATTCTATATAGCTACATCATCATCTAATTGCATTTGTAAAACAACACTTATAAAGTAAAACTGTTTATAATTATTACTTTAGTACAAACGACGTAACTTTCCCGTTTTAAGCCCGATTTGTATGTTTCTTACGTCCACGCTTTTGTATT
>BQNB010090961.1:10346-27007 GCA_026074375.1 Tanacetum coccineum
GACTCTATTGTACTTTAAGTTTCTAGCGTCTTGCTAGACTCTTTTTATATATATTTCATCTTTGCCGTTAAAAAAAAAAGAGATAAAGTCTTCTTTAGGGATTGACACAATTTGTACTTTCTTACCGACTTCGGAAAGTGTGGTTTCCTAAGAAAACATGCTTTATCCCTTTTGAATAAAGTAGATTTTCCCGCCTTTAACTTTTTAGATATTTGAGATTTTTTGCTCAGTGTCTTTGTAAACGAGGAGATCAAACATCGTTCAGCAAGTCAATGCCATCCTTACTGAACTAAACTTATTCTTTAGGACTTGTGCTTCAGAGACTGAACTGCATCAATCGCTGAAGTGAAGACTTTATCTTCAAGAACTCAGAAGGAGTTAGGCTTATTTAATAGTTTAATAAAATCTTTAAATCGCTGAAGCTAAGACTGCTATTTTAATTGAGTCTTCATTTGCGCATCTTAATCTAATTAAGTGCTTATTTAATAATCAAACGAAAATTTAAAATCGATATATGTTACAATGCTTTCCATCAATGACGTGTTCAAAGTTGAGAGTAAATGCTCTTTTTCTTAATGTAATAACTACTCCCTCCGTCCCAAAATTATTGTTCTCCGACAAAAAACACACAGTTTAAGAAAAATGCATTTATTACTGTTTTCTCTTTCTTACTTTTTGACAGAATGACAGTTTTACTCTTAGCTAATTAATTAAAGTTTTTTTTAAGTTTATAATAATAATTTCAAACAAGGGTAATATAGTAAACTTGATCAAACTTCCCTATCTATTTTTAGTTATTGACAATCAAATTGGGAAATCTCAAAATGAAAACATGGACAATAAAAATGAGATGGAGGGAGTACTATTTTTTTAACTTTTTTTCTTTTGTCTTTTAGTTGTGTTTTTATTATTTTATTGTCTTGGATTATCTTTATGACATTATCCGCTAGAGGTTGGGGCAGATGTAACTTGAATGGATTGTGTGTACGTGTTGTGTAAATTGAGTAAGGTATGCACAATTTTAAATAAAGTTATTTTTAATAACAAAATATTTCAAGTACGGTTCAGTCGGTTTTTCGAATCTGGTTTTTGGAAGTTATGTTAGGAGCTATTATAGTTTATCAGCTTTTTCAAAAGTTTGGGTTATTTGATATGAAATTGGTTAGTTACTTTTAGTTGGACTTTGGAGTTATTCAAACTAAAATTTGTTTGATATTGGTATTGTTCTTATAATATACAAAAAAATGTTATCTCAATTTTTTTTATAAAGATAATGTTAATTTCTAAGTTTTAATCCTAATTATTGATTGTAAATGAGAACCTAATTTTTTTGATTATAATGAAGCTCAACATATAAACGTAAAGAATAAGAAAAAAAATTGTAATGTTAAAGCATCCACTATGGTGGTTTATGAATAGGTCTAAAATATTTTGAAGAGGTTTATAAATTTGTGAATCATAGTAAGAAACCATTTCAATCCTAGGTGGAATGAAAAGGTCTAAGATCTTGGAGATGTCTAAACTATTTTTTAATTTCTTTTTAACTTTTTTTTAGAAAATATTGGTTGTGTTTTATGATATGAAAAACTTTATGAATAAGTTTATCCATAGTAGAAATAAGTTTATAAAGTGAAAAGGTTTATAACTTGATATAGTATTAAATGTATAAACCTTTTTATAGGTTCATCATAGTGAATGCCTTTAGAAGCATGTGTATTTTATTAGAGCATTGTTATATCTTTCTACATAATTTTCTTACTCATCCTCCTACCTACGTAATCATATAACATGTATCATCAATTAATTCTCTATATTAATTTAAGTAATTGATTTTTTCATTTGGTATAATCATGCAAGTAGGAAGAATTGTAGGCACATATTTTAAGGCTGGTAGGAATGGTGGGTGAGGCCTCACCGAGTGAGGACCTCCTCACGGGCGAACACCAAAACAACCCCCCCCCCACCCCACCTCACGCGTGAGGCAATGAAAAAAGAAAAGGGAAATGGAAAGGTGAGTAGCTCACAACTCGACAACCGTGCATCCTTTTTGTTTTTAATATTTTTTTGGTTTGTGAGTGTGTGTGAGATATTTAGCGGGGTATATTTGTATAAATGAGTATTTTAATGAAAGGTGAGGAGAATGTGACCACTACGGGTAAAAAGTGACAAAGAATGAGAAGAGATAGAAAGTTGATGTGGCGCTGAAGTGATAAGTGAAGGGAAGTCACCACTCCTATCAGCCTAAGAAGAAATATCATTTTCCATTCTATTATTATGCAAGTTATATACTTTAAAATAATGTTATTTATGCCTACAATCAATGCTTACATACATGCTTAATCTATAATTCACTTATACAATTGTATTATGCATTCTCTCACCAATCACTTTTTCAAATCCATCAACCAAATTATTAGGTATAAAAATAGGCTTGCTTGCAAGCCTATTTGTATACCTAATAAATTGATTGGTGGATTTAAAAAAGTGATTGGTGAAAATTTGGAAAGAGAAAATGCATAATATAATTGTACAAGTGAATTGTGCATTAAGCATGAATTGATTTGGTATGCACGTCGGCATAACATATTTTGTACCATAAGGAGGAAATTAAGAGGAAGATATTGAGTGTTGTGACGAAGGTATAGCCGGGTTTGAGGAGGATTATCATTGTGTCGATTGAGAAGGTTTTAAAAAAATGCGTCGGTTAGTTTTAAGAGAATTTTTTGTTAGTGTTTGTATGCAAATTGTGTGATAATGGTAGTGAATTGTGTGTAAAATGAAAGTGCATAGGGATATATATAGTGTAAAAAGTACGGTTTATTTTTTGTTATAAAAAAATTGAATTTTTAAAAAAGTTAGCCGTTAGAGCCTAACGGCTCTATTTTTCTTCCACTTTCTTCTAACTAGCGTGCACTAGTTTACTCACTTGCACACTAGCTCACACAACTTCGGGTATCGTGGCATGCGAACTAGCGGCTCAAGTGGAGCTCCACCTAGGACTAGCGCGAGTAAAATGTGATGGTACCCGAGGCTTTTATAAATTAAAATTCATAGAACCCAGCTCAAGGATTCAATAAAAGTAAGTTGATGAAAATTATAACGGCAATAAAAAAAGTCTCCAAAACAAGATATAAAGAACAAAAGATGATGCAGTTGACAAATATAAACATAGATTGTACAGACTTTCCATTGGGGTCACTTGACCGTCTTAAGTGTGGCAAATGCCCTATGTAGAGGTGTCAATTTGTGCCAAAATGCGCTTTCGTAGGTTAATTTGTAAAAGATTTGTGCGCATTTAGCCCTTTTTTTAAATGGGCTTATGTGACCCTTTCAAAAGTTGCGACGAGCGTTTTTTTCCGGTGCTTTTTCTTTTCTTTTTAGAGGTTGCTTTTTTTCCGTATTATAAGAATAAATGTTTATTGTTAAGTGTTGGGGGTATTTTTTAACTTTGTTGATAGTAGGGATATTTTGTACTGGTATGTGGGCCATCTTGTTTGGGTTGTGTCTTGTTTATAGTTTGTTAATGTTAAAAAAAACTAAGAAAGGAACTGGGCCACACAACAGAGGCGTATGAAAATAAGCCTAATAATGGGCTTAGCAAAATTTTGGCAGGACATGTAACGCTCTATAAAATAGTTATAAATAAATAAATTGCAGAAATCGTCTTTTTGGTTTAGCCAAATCGCATGTTTCGTTTGTATGATTTGGAAAATGCAAGCGTCATCTCTGTCAAAAAACCTTGGATCTGATTTTGACCCTGGTTAAAGTAAAATGACTTGTTTGCCCTTCTCTTCTTTCTCTTTTATTTTCCCTTTTTATCTTTCATTCTTTTTAACAAAAAATCATCATCTTCAACATCTCATTACCAAAAAAATCATATTCAACGCAATAAAAAAATCATAATCATCTTTAACCTCTTAATCATTCAATTTCCCCCTCCAATTTTAACAATCACGTACCTTAAATCTTTAAAAAAGCACACTTGACACCTAACTATATATCTTCAACTATCATTTTCAACCTTTTTGGTAGAAACCCTAAACACGAAGATTGAAGATATAAAGTGTTCTCTTCTTTATATCTTTTGTGCAAGATTATAAGGATTTGAAAAAAAATAACATTCCTTTTTGAAGGTTGATTTGAATGTTTTAGTTGATAAGTTTTCTACATTAGTTGCTGGTGGCTTGTCTTTAGTATCTAAGCATGTGTATGTCGTTGGAAAACCACGAGTTCTTTGTCTTGGATTGGTTGTTGGATTCCTTGCAAAGTTTATGTCTGATAAATTGAAATGTGATATTTTTGGGGTTGAATGGGATGAGACGGTGCTTGAATTGGATGCAGGGTTGTTTGAATTTGATAGATTTTTCGGTGAACTATTCCAAACTATGCATTATATGTGGTAAGCGAGTTTGCAAAACATGATGCTGTTGGGTGCTAGATTTAAAGAGATGCATAAGAATGGTGTTAATGCTAAGTTTCTGGTGCTTGTGTTAGACATTAACACTCGCGATACCAAAGCAGCTTTTAGAGTGTGTTCTCCTCCAAAAGATTTCATTGAGAAGACATGTTTGGGAAACATGGCTTCGTTATCGGGACTGTTAATGTCTAACCCAAGCACTTGAAACTTGACACTAACACCCTTGTGTATCTCTTCAAATCTACCACCCCCAACAACACCATGTTTTGCAAACTCGCTTACCACAGATGAAGCATCAGTTTGGCCAAGTTCAATGGAAAATTTATTTAATTTAAACAACCCTCCAGCCAATTCATGCACCGTCTCGTCCCATTCAACCCCAACAACATCAAATATCAATTTATCAGACATAAACTTCGCAAGAAATCCAGCACCCAGTCCAAGACAAAGATCTCGTTGTTTTCCAATGGCATACAAATGCTTGGATACTAAAGACAAGCCACCAACAACTAATGTTGAAAACTTATCAACTAAAACACTCCAATCAACCTTCAAACAAATATTAACTTTTTTTTCAAATCCTCATAATCTTGCACAGAAGATATAGAGGAAAGCAAACTTTATATCTTCAACCTTCGTGTTTAGGATTTCTATTAAAAAGGATGAAGATGATAGTTGAAGATATAGAGTTAGCTGCCAAGTGTGGTTTTTTAAAGCTTTATGGTATGTGATTGTTAAAATTAGGGAGAAATTTGAATAATCAAAAGGTTAAAAATGAGTATGATTTTTTTTAGTTTTTATTTTAGGGTTGAAGATGATTAATTTTTTTAAGTAATGAGATGTTGAAGATGATATTTTTTGTTAAAAATAATAAAAAATAAAAAAGTAAAGAAGACAAGGGCAAACAAGACGGGACAAATGGACCCAAAGTTTTCTCACATTGATGTTGCCTGCATTTTGCATTTTCCAAACCATACACACAAAACATGCAATTTGTCCAAATCACAAGAATTATTTTTGCAATTTTATCTTAAAAACTTATAAATATAATATATTTAGTTATTTAAATATAAATGAGGAGTTTGGTCTTGAGAATTTTTTTCGTCGTTTTGGGTCTTTTCTAAAGCAATTCGTATAACATGAGCCCGTTTGACTCGTTCCCGATTAAGTCCGTACCCGTTTAAGCTCGTGCTCGTTCGGTCCTGAGCCCGTTTGGACCTATGGACCGAGCCCGCCCGCCCCACCTATTTTGCCACCTCTACATGGATCTATAACATAATATGCAAAAAACCTAGGGTGCGTTTGGTATGAATTTTGGAATCACTATGGGTATAAGAATGATAGTAGGGTGTAATGAAAGAAATAGTATGATATATAATATTATTGTTTGATTTGATGTTTATGTTTTGGTATCAATAATTTTGTTAAGTGAGATCATTCTCATAATAAATAAAATAAAACACACAATATATAAAAAAAATAAAACATAACAAATTTTGCGCATATAAAAACAAAAAAACAAAGGCAAAAAAGAAGGAATGAGGTGATAGATACCTCTCTTACCTCCTATGGGAAAGATTACATTTTAATATATCATTCCGGTATTTGATTTCGATTTTAATATACCAAACGGAAATAATCATTCCAACAATCATTCCCTCACTCCCATTAACCCATACCAAACACACCCATAGTTTATTTAAGAGCTAAAAACTGCATAAGCCCTTCTACATAAGCTAATCTAAACACCCTAATATTTAATATATATTGCATGAGACATGAATTAACAAAGTAGAAAACAAATGCTATAAAATGAGACAGTAACTCACTTGAGACGCTTGAGATCTGGGGTGATTTTGGTAGAAAGGAAGACTTCGACAACAATGAACATGTCATTTGGGCCGCAATCGTCTCTCTATTCGAAAAGGAGAGTGAGTTGAGAGGTTCTAGGCTTCCAGTAGCACTTCACGACGTCAATCATGTAAGTCGAATTTGTGTGGGAACGAGCTGGTCATACATTGTACAAAAGAGCATCATTGAGGTTAAAAATGAGGTGTAGGCCGAGAACATCGACGACCCTGTCGGCATATTCGTGAACGGGATGGCATATTTGATTCAGGTCTCTTCTAACAATTCAAACAAAGGAAATGGGTAAATTATATTGATGTTGTATATACTTGACTACAAAAGTAAGTAGCATTTTCGTGTGATGTTGTGATTTTGTCTTTTTTGGATATTATTACATTCTGCAAGGTATGTTAATTTTCTTTCATCTTTTTGGTGAAAGTAACAACCTATACAAATCTTACACCAACTGATTTTGTAAAATCTCACAGATGTGGAGATGTCACTGCAATGTAATAGCCTAGGTGCAGGAAACTTACCTAAAATAAGTAACAATTAGTGTACCGCAGATGGAAAGCAATTCAAAGTTGGAAGTTGGAACAACATTTAATAAAACTTATTTTCTTTACATTTGTTCAATGGTTGCTTCCTGCACTTCATGTGAAAAAGGGAAGATGAATGATGGGTTTACACAAAAAAAACTTGGCACTAACATTAGAATATGTTTAATGTTGAAGTATTTTCTTAATTGGCATCTTGCTGAAATTAGAGAAAACTTTGAGCTAACATCCTACTGTGTTGTGTTCTGATAGAAGCGTTATTAGTATCCGTCTGCTTACAAAAGAAAAAAAAAGCAGACATTATTTTTTATAGAATATGTCTATTTGTCAAACTAAAAGGAAGAAATTGAGACACTACAAATCATCACGCTGCTAATGCAGTCACCGGCAGAATTATCAACGCATTAATATGTCCCGTTAAGCCTGATGCTAAACTCATTTAGGATTGGATTTTTCTTGTCCTGCAATGATCCTTTAAAACACAAAATATTATTGTAGTTGGCAACAAACGGTAAATGATATTTTACAAAAGTGCACAAATAACTTGTCAGTTCATTTATTTTGCCAACTGCGATCATTTTTGCATGTTCTTGAAATATATGATAACGAGAGTCGTTAGTTAATAGGTCATGATCAAAATTAAGAGTTAACAATAGTTTTCACTCGATGTGAAGCTTCAGTCATGAATCATGATGTAATTTTGGCCTTTTTAGCCTCGCGAATGCCATTGTCTTCATCCTCAGTCCCCTTGTTAACTTCATCCCCATCTTTCTTTTTGCGTTTTAGAAAACTAGCGAGCCCTTCTAATACAACCTCCGCATTACTGGACTTCATGAGTTCCTCGGCCACCTCCGCTGGAGTAACCTTGTTGCATTCAATCAACTCTTTAACTTCTGTAAATCTCCAATGGTGGTTTTGTATGTTGAGGTAGTTGGCTGCCAATGTCTTGAATCCCTCCATGCTCAGGTATGACATGTGAATGTGCACATCCATACGTCCTAGTCGTAGCAACGCCGAGTCAAGCCTTTCTTTGTGGTTAGTTGTAAATATGAAGATGCGTTCATTTCCACAACATGACCATAGTCCGTCTATGAAGTTTAAGAGCCCCGATAAAGTGAACTACAAAAATAACAAGCAAATCAAAAGAACTAGTGTATGTCAATATTAATACTAGTTATGTATAGCGAGACAATGAACAAACTGATGTTGCTATACTTTAAACTTTATTTGTTTATTAAATGATAAACTAAAAATAAACTTGGGTATTTTTATCAATAAATCTGTATTCTTCGTAAGGCAAGAAAAGAGTTATACATCAAGCAATCTTATCTTTAAAATCATATAGTATATCAAGCAAATTTTGTCTTATTAGGTTAAGGTTTAGTTTATTCGTAACTATCTAACTCAGCACACATAAAAACTTCTAACTAGTCCTAAAGCTGAAATCTTACAATGAATAAACCTGCACACAAACACTTGGCAACCCGTATTGTTTTTAGTTGACTAGTTGTGTTAATGTGCTTTAGAGTTTGCATCATATATGTTTGAACTTGTTATTAGAGCAAAGGTTTACAGTCTGAATAATTTTCTGGTAACGGGTCAACTGCAACACATTCTGCTGCTGATATATTTTTGGCAAGTTGGTGCAAAGATCATTTGGTGTTACAAAATTGGGGTCGCTTTTAACTTTGTCATCTTGCTGCAGGCACATGGTGTTGGTATTGCGACTTTTAAGTACTCTACATGTATGGGGTGGGTTTGGGACTTCAGGTATGTTTCAGAAAATAATTGCTATAAGTTTCATAGAGTAATAACAGTCTATGTACGTGTTGTGAGTACGTCGCAATTATTCACAGCTCGCTGGATAACCCCTTAGTTCACAAGTATGTAATAAATGCAGAGAAATTTAAAAAAAATATGCATACGTTTTGGCCAATTAAAATGTATGATTAAACATGTAATTAATCAGAATAACCAAAAAGGATGAAGAAAGAAAGTTTTATAATTCTAACCTTGGGATCAAGAAGATGGGATTCATAGGATGAAGCAAGTCCCTCCCGATCTGGCAGTATGCTACAATCAATATCTTCGATAACAAGTATGGATCGATTTGACGTTCTTAACAAAATATCCTTTAAACTTGAGTCATCCTCAACATGCATCAACTGTAAATCATAAATATCAAATTTCAGGTAATTCGCCATGGCAACTCCATGTATTTTTTCTTCTGATTGCCATCGTCGCCCTCCCTTTGCTTTTGTGGCGGACTGAGGTACTTCCATGTAACCATAACTCCTTCAAATGAATCAACTATCTCCTCGGACTCTACAAGCTTGATATTGATGCGTTCTTCGTTCATGGATTTGGTTATCCTATAAATTCATGTAAACATCATAATGTGGATAAGGATATAGATAATAAAAGTTTAAACGCATACTTATATACAACCAGAAGGATGGAGTTATAAAGTTTTTCAAGCTGTGTCTTAAGAAAAAAATTACACTCAAATACGAAAATGTATACTGTATTGCGTTTGTGATTCTAATTGGTATCGACGAGTTTATGAAAAGATAAATTACATTTATGATTCTCAACGAGTTTTCATAGTTTGGAACTTGCATAATCAGTTTGTAAGTTATTCCATTAAGAGAGGTTGCATATGGTGTAGCAGGGGTCATTAGCCATGGAGACTGATGACGTATAACACGTGTAGCAGGCCTTTAGGCCTGGACTACATAAGTCATGCATGGGCCCAAGCCCAATAAAACAATCACAAGGCACAATGGACCAAAACTAAGCCCAGACTAATTGGCTACGGTCCGGAGGTAGCAAGACGGACAAAAGGCTCCCAGAGGACACTTTTGCAAGACAGCGGAAGTCCGCTAGGCAAGCCCAAGTCCGCAAGTAACGATTATAAGCGGATCCTTGCCTGACGAGAGTCCCACTTCGGCCCACTAACAGAAATGAGCGAAATATCAAAAAACCTAATATTTGGATCACCTATAAAAAGGGGTACTCTGACACCCCACAAGGTATGATTCTCTGATCACATTTCATACACACATACTCTGACATTCTATGACAAACATGTTTACTTACTCTTACACCAGAGTCTAATCGTGGGGTCCGTCCCCATGATAAGACTAATAGTTTACCTTTAACTGTGCAGGGAATCATCTTGTTGCTTGATTTAGTACAAGATCTCATCATTGGCCCAGCCCAATAGTCACCCCAGATCCACGTCTTCAGCCCATAACATTTTTTGTACTAACAAGTTGGCACCATCCGTGGGACCAGAATACAACTACGTTCTACTAAAATACTCACCATGAGCAATCATGAACAATCCGTTCCTAGCCAACCCACGTCTTCCATGCGGAATACGGTTGGGAAAGGAAAAGAGACAACTCCGCAAGATCGAGGCGGGCCTGCGTCCGATGCAGCCCTCCGGGAATATTGCGACAAGAATTACAACCAACTGCTACCAATATTGGCCGAGAAGTTTAACCGGGAGAAAGAGAAAAGTGAAAAGCTAAAAGAATTAAAAGCCTGGCTTAATTTCGAAGGATGTTCTGGAACGTCGCGGTATTCCGAGTCAAGGACGATGAGCACCATGGAACATGAAAAAAGGCACAGATCTAGGCGCTCCCGTAGCCCAAGATCTAGTGTATTTTCAAGAATATTACGTGAGCGGTCAAGATCGCTAAGGCAAAAATCGAAAGAAAGGGGGCGTGTTCAAAAGGCTAGGAAGTAGAGGGAAGAGTGTGTCCGCACGCTCAGATAGCTACAGTCAGTACTCCCACTCAAGATACACATAGGCGCTCTCAGAAAGTGAGGATAGCGGAGGCGGGCAATGGAAGTCAAGATCAAAGAAGAAGAAATCATGCAAATAGGAGGACGACTTATCCCAACCATAGGTATGTGAGGAGGTAGATCCTTTTACACCTAGAATCCGTTACTTCAACTTCCCAAAAACAAGAATGCCCAGCCACATCAAGACGTATGAGGAAAGTGAAGATCCAGAGGATCACTTAAAAATCTTTCAGGCGGCAGCAAAAACAGAACGGTGGGCTATGCCAACCTGGTGTCACATGTTTAACTCTACGCTAACGGGAAACATGAGAGTACGGTTTGACGACTTTCCGTCTGAATCAATAGATGGTTATGATGATCTGAAGAAAGCATTCCTGGAAAATTATCTCCAGCAAAAGAAGTGCATCAAAGATCCCATAGAGATCCATAACATCAAACAGCGAGAGAGATAGTGTACGAAAGACTTTGTGAAAAGGTATAAACTAGAAAGTAGGGATGTCAAAGGAGCACCAGAGTGCATGAGAATTTCCAGATTCGTGCATGGGATCACGAACGCTGAACTCATCAAACGTCTCCATGACAAAATCCCAAAAACAGTTGATGAAATGATGAGAGTGACCACATCTTTCCTCAGGGGGGAAGTGGCAGCCTCGAATCACGAGCAGAAGAAAACGTTCCCATCATGGAAACAACATGAGGGTAATCAAAAGCAAAATTTCAAGAAAGGAGGCTTCTGGAACCAACAAAATCGAAAATGAAGCAAGATCGGTTTACACTACTCACAAAAACTCCCAAAGAAATTTTCGCTTTAGACAAAGAAAAATTCAAACTCCGCCACCAATGACAACCCCGGTTGAGAAACGAAATCATGCAAAATTTTGCGATTTTCATGGTGAAGTAGGGCATAACACAGACGAATGCATGCACCTAAGGAAACAGATTGAAGAAATGCTCAAAGCATGAAAGCTGTCGCACTTGATCAAAGAGCTCAAACAGAACAACGGAAAGGAACAACCTAAGGTGACAAAGAAAGGAGAAACTTCTAGGAAATATAAAGCATTAGCTATCCTAATTGATGCGGGGAGAATGATGCAATTATGCCTTCACCATATGTCGTGTTTCGTGGTTTCATAGTTTTTTTAGTTTCGTAGTTTATGTTTATATTTATCTTATATCCCACATCGCCCTAGAAGGCAAACATGTAAGCACTCCTTCTCCTATAAAAGGAGGTACAAGGATTTAGTGTAGGATATGGTTTAATATTTTGATATTGGTAATAAAGCTTTGCTTTAATCAATTCTTGGCGGTCTTGCTAGAATCGGTATTCGTTTGAATCAACGATTGTTGGAGTTTGCCTAATTATCGGTATTCTTTTGAATCAACGATAGTTGGAAGATTATTTCTGGTATTCGGGTGAATCAACAGATCTAATTTGTGTTATCTTGTTATTAGTCTACATCAGGTTAGTATCTCTTCTTGTTTTAATTACGTCAATTCGTGTGTTCCTTTATTTTTACTACATCAGTTGGTATCAAGAGTCGAAGTTCCTGATTAAGATGCCTCCAAGGAGAACCAGGAATATTAATGATGTATATGAGCGTATTATGGCAAGAATGGAGGAGCGATTAGATCAGTTTGTTGATCAATTTGCTAATCAAATGAATGATATAATGAATCTAAGAAGATGTAAGGATCGTAACGGTCGGAGAAGCGAAGGCGAAGAGTTAGGAAATCCGTTCTTTGAGGGTGAGTGTTCATCTTCTAAAGAATGGGGAGATTATGGTGTGGCGGGTGATGATAAGCCCCAGTATTTAATGATGATTAATTTAAAGAAGAATCGATGCCGGTTTATGATACCGATATTGAAGATGTCATTGAGGAGGAAGAAGGATTTGTTGGGAAAGGAGGATTTGGTGAGGAAGAAGAAAACATGGAAGACATTGTAGTTGTGGCTAATGATCTTTGCTCTTCAATGATATAAACTACTTTAAGTGTTGATTTTTCAAAAACCATAGATTCAAACCCTCATGAGTTAATTTGGTCGCAAAAAGGTAATTTGGTCGATATTAGTATTTTGATTGGCAAAAAATATCAAGAAGGGTATTTGAAAGCTAAACCCATGGATGATAAGTTGGGGTTTAAGACGATCAAGGTTCGAGGTCGAGTCATTATAAAGAAAGGGAATTTGATGCAGGGGATACAAATTTGGATGCTACAAGTACAAGGGACGAGTGAGGCAAACTCGAGGACGAGTTTTTTCAAGTGGGGGAGAATGATGCGGGGAGAATGATGCAATTATGCCTTCACCATATGTAGTGTTTTGTGGTTTCGTAGTTTTTGTAGTTTCATAGTTTATATTTATATTTATCTTATATCCCACATCGCCCTAGAAGGCAAACATGTAAGCGCTCCTTCTCCTATAAAAGGAGGTGCAAGGATTTGGTGTAGGATATGGTTTAATATTTTGATATTGGTAATAAAGCTTTGCTTTAATCAATTCTTGGCGGTCTTGCTAAGATTCTCTTAACAATCGGTATTCGTTTGAATCAACGATTGTTGGAGTTTGCCTAATTATTGGTATTCTTTTTAATCAACGATAGTTGGAAGATTGTTTCTGGTATTCGGGTGAATCAACAGATCCAATTTGTGTTATCTTGCTATTAGTCTACATCAGGTTGGTATCTCTTCTTGTTTTAATTACGTCAATTCGTGTGTTCCTTTATTTTCACTACATCACTAATGGTCCAACCTTAGGAAAGGATGGCTAGACAAAGGATCACACAGAGTTTTTCTCCTAATCCAGAAATCTTTTTCCCACCCCTAGGGGAAGATGAAGGAACAGAAGGTCCAATAATCATTGAGGCGGAGATAGGAGGCCACTGTGTACACCGCATGTACGTGGACAACGGATCAGCCTCTTAGATTCTGTATGAGCATTGATTTAGCCGACTCTGTCTGAAAATTAAAAATCAATTGATGTCGGCCACTACCCCTTTGATTGGATTTAGTGGTGAGATAATATGGCCAATAGGGCAAATATAATTATTGGTGAAGATTAGAGATGAAGAACATTTCGCTTCGTCTTGGATGAATTCCGTGGTTGTAAGGTCACCATCTCCGTACAACGGAATTATTGGAAGACCAGGAGTCAGAAAATTGCAAGAAGTTCCGTCAACGGCTCACGGAATACTTAAGTTCCCGGTAGAAGGAGGAGTAATTACCCTAAAAAGTAGCAGGTCGGTTCCGCTGGAATGCGCGATGGTCTCCGGACTTGGAGGGACCCCTACGGCTACCAAACCAATAATGGAAGAAAGAGTCAAGGTGGAAATAAACCCAGAATATCCGAAACAAACAGTAATGATTAGCTCCACCCTCACCGAGGAAGGCCACAACAAGTTGTGTGGTATACTCCAGCGTAACCTGGATATTTTTGCTTGGAAGCCTGCGGATATGACCGGAGTCCCAAGACATATTGCGGAACACCGCTTGAACGTGCGGGAGGGATGTTCTCCGGTTAGACAAAAGAAAAGAGGGCAAGCAGCTGATAGAAACCATGTAATATAGGAAGAAGTTGGGAAACTTGTAGAGGCAGGAATAATAAAGGAAGTACACTACCATGACTGGTTGTCTAACCTAGTGATGGTAAAGAAGCATGATGACAGTTGGAGGATGTGTGTTGATTTCAAAGATCTAAGCATAGCATGCCCAAAAGACGGTTATCCGATACCGGAAATAGACTGGAAGGTGGAATCCTTGTGTGGATTCCTTTTGAAATGCTTCTTAGACGCATACAAAGGTTATCACCAAATACAAATGGCAAAAGAAGATGAAGAAAAAACAACGTTCATTACAAGCCAAGGAATATTCTGCTACACAAAGATGCCTTTCGGTCTGAGAAATGCTGAGGCAACTTACCAACGTCTGGTGGATAAAGCATTCCACAAACAGATTGGCAGAAATCTTGAAGTATATGTGGACGACCTTGTCATCAAAAGTGCACGAAAGATGAGATAGTCTGAGACATAGATAAAACGTTTAAAACCCTAAGGGAAATTAACATGAAACTGAACCCTAAAAAGTGTACTTTTGGGGTAGAGGAAGGGATGTTCTTAGGGTACAAAGTCAACACTAAGGGGTTGAACGTATGTCCATAAGGTGGACACCGTCTTAAGTCTCCCGTCCCCAAAGTGCTTAAAAGACGTGCAAAAATTAAACGGAAAACTCGCAAGCCTGAACAGGTTCTTGGCCAAATCAGCAGAGAACTCATTACCGTTCTTTAAAACTTTGAAAAATGCACGAAGAAAAGTGATTTTCATTGGACCGCGGAAGCTGAAGAGGCATTTAAGCAAATGAAGCAGCTAATAGCTGAGCTTCCCATGCTAACCGCGCCAATGAAAAAAGAAGATCTTATTGTCTACTTGGCAGCAGCAAAAGAGACGGTAAGTGCGGTCCTAATGATGGAAAGGGAAGCTAAACAGATGCATGTCTACTTTGTCAGCAGGGCATTAAGAGGTCCAGAAATAAACTATACGTCAATGGAAAAATTAGTGTTGGCCTTAGTGCATGCTAGTAAGCGACTAAAGAGATACTTTCAAGCACATCCAATCATAGTAATCACGGATCAACCGATACAACAGGTGTTATCAAGACCGGAAGTAGCGAGGAGGCTACAGAAATGGAGTATCAAACTGGGAGAATACGCAATACATTACAAACCTAGAGTATCAGTTAAAGGACATATATTAGCAGACTTCATAGTTGAACGACCAGAAGAGGACTCTTCGGATACTCCGATGGAAGCGGAAGAAAAACTCCCTGAACCATAGATTTTGTTTACGGATGGATTCTCTTGCACAGATGGTTCCAGAGCAAGACTGATACTCATAAACCCATAAGGGATGGAGTTCACTTATGCTCTAAGATTTAGGTTTAACGCAACAAACAACGAAGCAGAGTATGAAGCTTTGATTGCTGGACTAAAGATAGCAGAACAAATGGGTGTTAAAAACCTTCAAGAAAATGTGGATTCACGTCTAGTGGCCAATCAAGTGAACGGAACATATATTGCAAAAGAGGCTGACATGATCCGTTACTTGGAAAAAGTAAGAACACTTACAAACAGCTTTAAGGCGTTCTCAATCAGACAAGTCCCTAGAAGTGAAAACAAAAAAGCCGATGCATTAAGCAAAATAGCTTCCACGAGCTTTGCGCACTTAAGTAAGCAAGTATTGGTTAAAGAATTAAAAGAAAAATCCATAAGTGAAGTGGAAATATTGGCAGTGGTGGAAGAAGAAGGAGATACCTGGATGACTCCTATTTTCAAATACCTCGAGAAGGGAACCCTGCCAGCAGATGTGAAGAAAGCAAGGGCAGTAAGACGCAAGTCATGGCGGTTTGCCGTAATTGATGGGACCCTTTACAAGAAATCTTTTCTCGGACCATGTCTAAGGTGCGTAGGGCCACTTCAACACAACTATGTTGTTATCCCATGATATAATCCAAACACAACTTATTAATAAGCACCAATAAGCAAGAAATAAGAAGAAATCTTAGAGAAAGAAAGTAGAGAGAGAAACAACTAGATTAGAGAGAATAGTGAGTTACAAATATGTGAGAAAATGTAATCAACACCCTCTCCATGTGTGGAGAGGGTTCTATTTATACCCATGCCTTGCTAGGTGGCGAATGGGCTTGTAACTTAGGCCGGGCTTGGCATAACTTGGGCTTTGAGCCCGAAACACGGACAATATTAGATTACAATCCAAGCCCGTTGAACCTGACTAGCCTATTACAATACAAGTCCTAGTTTGACTTTCTAAGACCGATAACATTCTTGTTTGACTTAATATAATTAAGGCTAACAATCTCCCCCAATGTTGAGGTCTCTTTCTTCAAACTCCTCTGTACCACCGATGACATTGAAGATATGACATTTGACGTTTATGCTTTGCCTTGTTATGGTCTTGTCTTGTTTGTAAAGGCTTTGTTCATCCATGCTTTGTGATCTTAAATTTGAGCCTTTATAT
>BQNB010090962.1:16404-27006 GCA_026074375.1 Tanacetum coccineum
AAAACCCTTATCTCATTCATTTGTAATCCTTTTCTAGCATCTTGCTAGTTTAATAAAATTTAGCCGTTCAAAAAAAAAAATTGCCCCCCATGTTAAAGCAAAACAGTGTAAAAACCTTATATCTCCGTCTTCATCTTTGTGTGCAAAACGACTTTTGTCAAGATTTTTTTTTTTTGCCCCCCGTCCTCTAACTTCCTGGTTCCGCCACTGCTCCTAAGCCCCTACTAATATAGTCTCATGATTTGACTTGCCATATGCCAATACTGGTGTCAAGTCGTATGCCAAAAGCATGTTCTTGATTTATTTTCTTTTGGTTTTATATCGTGGCCTTGGGTTATTTTAGTGGCTGAGCTCTCATCTTTTTCTTTAGGCAGATTTTTTTTGTGAAAGTTTTTTATACAATAGTTTGAGTTTGTATCTTTGGTAGTTGCTTTCTTTCTAGAGTCCTGCTTGGTTAATCACTCGATTATAAAAGTTAGATGACTTTTCTTTGTATTGTTTGTTGTTACGTCATAAACAATAACTTGTAATGTTTTTCTTACTATGTTTAAGGATAAATTTTTTAAGGGCAAAGGCTATAAATGACTAACCTACTTTTTCAAATTTACTGATGTTCCTAGTAAAGTCTATAAAGGTACACCCAAACATGTATACATTTAAATTTTTAACAAAATGACTAACTTTTTACATGATTTGGCTAATATACCCTTTTGTCTTCAATCTTTATCTTCCTCAAGTTTAAACCCAGATTCCGGCGACTATTTTCTAAGCAACACCATATTTTCGGCGAATTTTTTTTTACAAAAAGGAATTTAAAGAAAAGGGCATAGGTCACGATCAGGTAGTTGATGTAGAAATAAAGAGAATTTAATGGATGAGGACAGCGAGTAATGGAGGAAAAACCATTGTTTGTGAGTGAAGATGAATATGGTTGGCAAAGTTTTTTGACAATCATTAGCTGAATCAAAATGTATTGTCAGATTGCTGGAATGATGAGCAAATAATGGATATAGCATGATTGTAAGACTCAATCAACAAGGAAAGCACTATAATTACAAGTGTCGACCTTTTTGTGCTTTTGAATGTTATCATGTGCAACCTAACACATAAATAATTTCATGTTACTTTGTAAAAAGAATTTAAAGAAAAAATTTAGCTTGCTTGCTTGCTTAAATTAACGGTTACTGATCGTGACCTAACACATACTTTAAGCAATTCGAACGGTAGCTATGCCTTTTTGTGCCTATTTCTTTAAATCCTTTTTTGTAAAAAACAATTCGCCGGAAAATATGGTGTTGCCCAGAAAACAGTCGCCGGAATCTGGGTTTAAACTTGAGGAAGATGAAGATTGAAGATAAAAGGGTATTTTAGTTAAATCATGTAAAAAGTTAGTCATTTTGTTAAAAATTTGAATGTATACATGTTTTGGTGTACCTTTATAGACTTTACTAGGAACATCAGTACATTTGGATAAGTAGGTTAGTCATTTATAGCCTTTGCCCCCAAAATAAAGGCTAGAATATGATTCTCCATGTATAATATGTTTCGTAATTTGCTAAAGGATTTTAGTTATTTCTTATACTTGTATTGTGAAGGGTTAGATGTTAAGACAGAACCAGAGTATGAGAATAGAGTGTGGATATATAGAGATAATATAAAAATGAGCAAACGGGCAATTGGGTTATAACTTATATTGTCGATAATCTGAAACGAGTACATGTACCATGATGTGATTCGTCCCTATGGTCATCGATTGTCAAACCCGGGTCTTTAATCGACCATGTAGACCGGACGATTCAACCCGGTTTTTCGTTAAAATAAAAGGCATCAGTTCAGGTTACCAAACCTGTAATATTTAATGCAAAACACACACAAAATATAAAAAGGTAAAAATTAAATAATTATGAGACATTAAACAACAATTATCTATCATCACAATCAAATCCAAATAGATGACTACTAATATAATTTTGGTATATAAATTCGTTGTTGAAGTATTATATTCATCTTCATGTAATGAACAAAGTTTACTACATCTTCATCCTTGTCTGCAAGGGCATGACCACAATGGTGATGTCGATTAAGAGTTAGTCACTTACGGAAAGATTGGTTCTTACATCTAATTTTCAAACAGAAGAAGAGAAAATTCGGGTTGATTCGGGTAACATGATTTTCAAAGCTCAAATAACCGGTTCATATTGGCCCGGCCGGAAATGGTTCAACCGGCATATGAAAAAAGCAAAGGGACCATTGGTGTAAGAACTAAAGGAAGGGAAAGGTATTTATTTTATCCTCTTTCGTAAGAAAAAAAACCCTAATAAGAAATTTCTTACAACAAAGAAACATAATAATCATGGGATGCAATTTGAGGGCACACTACAAGAAAAAGGAGAACAGGTGACCAAGTTTTCCCGGGCGACATATGTCGCCCGGGAAAGCACACTAAACGACAAAAAACCGTCCGACGTGGCAACAATTCTGATAGACTTTTTAGTCAAAGTTTGGTTAGATTTTCCCGGGCGACATGTCGCCCGGGATAAGTTGGTTAAAATTTGACCGTAAAACTCAACGAAAATCTTGGCGGCATTTTTTCCCGCTCACTTTCCCGGGCGACATGTCGCCCGGGAAAACTTTATAATTTTTTTTAATTCGATTGAATGTTTAAGCGTGGTAATTAGTGTTAATTAACGTTGGTTTCTTTTTCCCGGGCGACATGTCGCCCGGGAAACTATTTATTAAAATTCAACATAAAAAATTGTAACGAAACTCCTGGCGGCAAATTTTCCCGCTTATGTTTCCCGGGCGAAATGTCGCCCGGGATTAGGTATTTTATAAAAAAAATTAATTATGCTTATAAATCATTATTTTTTATAAAATATATTTTATAATTATATATTTTATAAATAATAACTTATAAAGATACTTATAAAATATATAATTCCCGCCTAAGAATTCCCGCCTAGAATTCCCGCCAAAACTTCCCGCCTAAAAATTCTGAGGATTTTAACTATAAATATGATACTTATACAGCACCACCACCACCACCAACTCTTATCCTTACAAACTCTTTACACCACCACCATCACCACCCAGTTTTGTAACTTATGCAAATGGAGTCGTATGAATCTTTTATGTGTCGATGTGAAGGTGGTAATGTAGTGTTGAGACAATCACATAAACCACACAGCTTTGGTAAACTTTACTATGCGTGTCCTCGTTCAAAGGTAAACAATAAGAACCTTTTTTATCTATGCAATGTATAAATAATTTGTTTTTTAAAATGACATTCCTTATGATTTTTTATCGTTTAACAGCCTTCACAAAAAAATCATGGATGTGGATATTTTAAATGGAAGGATGAGATCACTTTTGGAAACGCAAGTTCTTTTTCGGGACCGACAACACCTTCAAATTCTTCTTCGCGTGCAAGTTCTTCTTCAGGATCCTCTAGAGCCGCACTTAGTCCTGGAAACACAGAGTGCTCAAACTGCAAGCTCTTAACTATGAAGATAAAGATACTAGAGGCAAGACTAGCCATGGAGAAGAATCCTGATGACCACCCGTGTGAGTCAGCTGCAATACTTCATGAGCTTTTAAATGAAATGGAAAACCTTCGTGTGGAGTAGTAGTTAGTGTATTTGGTTGAATGTGCTAGAATAAAGGAGATTGAGGGGATGCCCACGTTTCCATGTTTTCACCATTTTAGGATGTAGTGGTTTATGTTTGTGTCATGTTTTTTTTAATAAGAGTTCTTATGTTTATGGGTATACAGAAAATTGCTCCATTGAACATCTAATGTACAACGATAACATATCGACTCATCCGTTGAACATCTAATGTACAACGATAACATATCGACTCATCCGTTGAACATCTAATGTACAACGATAACATATCGACTCATCCGTTGAACATCTAATGTGTAACGATAACATATCGACTCATCCGTTGAACATCTAATGTACAACGATAACATATCGACTCATCCGTTGAACCTCTAATGTATAACCCTAACATATCGACTCATCCGTTGAACCTCTAATGTATAACCATACCATATCGACTCGTCCATTGAACGTCTAATGTATAACCATACCATATCGACTCGTCCGTTGAACATCTAATGTACAACCCTAACATATCGACTCATCCGTTGAACCTCTAATGTATAACCCTAACATATCGACTCATCCGTTGAACCTCTAATGTATAACCATACCATATCGACTCGTCCATTGAACGTCTAATGTATAACCATACCATATCGACTCGTCCGTTGAACGTCTAATGTATAACCATACCATATCGACTCGTCCGTTGAACGTCTAATGTATAACCATACCATATCGACTCGTCCGTTGAACGTCTAATGTATAACCATACCATATCGACTCGTCCGTTGAACCTCTAATGTATAACCCTAACATATCGACTCATACGTTGAACCTCTAATGTATAACCCTAACATATCGACTCATCCGTTGAACCTCTAATGTATAACCATACCATATCGACTCATCCGTTGAACATCGAATGTACAACCATAACATATCGACTCATCCGTTGAACATCGAATGTACAACCATAACATATCGACTCATACGTTGAACCTCTAATGTATAACCCTAACATATCGACTCATCCGTTGAACCTCTAATGTATAACCCTAACATATCGACTCATCCGTTGAACCTCTAATGTATAACCATACCATATTGACTCGTCCATTGAACGTCTAATGTATAACCATACCATATCGACTCGTCCGTTGAACGTCTAATGTATAACCATACCATATCGACTCGTCCGTTGAACGTCTAATGTATAACCATACTATATCGACTCGTCCGTTGAACGTCTAATGTATAACCATACCATATCGACTCGTCCGTTGAACGTCTAATGTATAACCATACCATATTGACTCATCCGTTGAACATCGAATGTACAACGATACCATATTGACTCATCCGTTAAACATCGAATGTACAACCATAACATATTGATTCATCCATTAGACATCGAATGTACAACAATAACACATCGACTCATCCGTTGGACATCTAATGTACAACGATACCATATTGACTCATCCGTTGAACATCGAATGTACAACGATACCATATTGACTCATCCGTTGAACATCGAATGTGTAACGATAACATATCGACTCATCCGTTGGACATCTAATGTACAACGATACCATATTGACTCATCCGTTGAACATCGAATGTGTAACGATAACATATTGACTCATCCGTTGGGCATCAAATGTACAACAATAACATATTGACTCATCCGTTGAACATCGAATGTGTAACGATAACATATTGACTCATCCGTTAGACATCTAATGTGCAACGATAACATATCGACTCATAAGTTGAACATCTAATGTGTAACGATAACACATCGACTCATCCGTTGGACATCTAATGTACAACGATACCATATTGACTCATCCGTTGAATAATAATTATATATTTTATAAAAAATAATTTTAAATAATAATTATATACGAACCGACCGGAACGAACCGAGAAACCGGACCGACCCAGCCGAAACGAACCGATTATATATTTTATAAAAAATAATTGTAAATAATAATTATATATTTTATAAAAAATAATTTTAAATAATAATTATATACGAACCGACCGGAACGAACCGAGAAACCGGACCGACCCAGCCGAAACGAACCGATTATATATTTTATAAAAAATAATTGTAAATAATAATTATATATTTTATAAAAAATAATTTTAAATAATAATTATATACGAACCGACCGGAACGAACCGAGAAACCGGACCGACCCAGCCGAAACGAACCGATTATATATTTTATAAAAAATAATTGTAAATAATAATTATATATTTTATAAAAAATAATTTTAAATAATATATTTTTTAAATATTAATTATTAAAAACTCTAGTTTTTTAATAAATATAGCTTTGATATATTAATAAAATTTTTAGCACATCGACTCATCCGTTGGACATCTAATGTACAACGATACCATATTGACTCATCCGTTGAACATCGAATGTACAACGATACCATATTGACTCATCCGTTAAACATCGAATGTACAACCATAACATATTGACTCATCCGTTGGACATCGAATGTGTATCAGATAACTATCGACTCATTGTTGGACTATCGAATGTACAAGACCATAAAGATCGATCATCATTAGACATCGAATGTACAACCATAACATATTGATTCATCCGTTGGACATCTAATGTACACCGATACCATATTGACTCATCCGTTGAACATCGAATGTGTAACGATAACATATCGACTCATCCGTTGAACATCTAATGTACAACGATACCATATTGACTCGTCCGTTGAACATCGAATGTACAACGATACCATATCGACTCATCCGTTAGACATCTAATGTAATCAATTACACATCAGACTCATCGTTGGACATCTAATGTACAACGATACCATATTGACTCATCCGTTAAACATCGAATGTACAACGATACCATATTGACTCATCCGTTGAACATCGAATGTGTAACGATAACATATCGAAACTCATCCCGTTGAAACATCTAATGTTACACGATTAACCATATTTGATCTCCGTTTGAACATCGAATGTGTAACGATAACATATCGACTCATCCGTTGAACATCTAATGTACAACGATACCATATTGACTCGTCCGTTGAACATCGAATGTACAACGATAACATATCGATTCATCCATTAGACATCGAATGTACAACAATAACACATCGACTCATCCGTTGGACATCTAATGTACAACGATACCATATTGACTCATCCGTTGAACATCGAATGTACAACGATACCATATTGACTCATCCGTTAAACATCGAATGTACAACCATAACATATTGATTCATCCGTTGGACATCTAATGTACACCGATACCATATTGACTCATCCGTTGAACACCGGACCGACCCAGCCGAAACGAACCGATTATATATTTTATAAAAAATAATTGTAAATAATAATTATATATTTTATAAAAAATAATTTTAAATAATAATTATATACGAACCGACCGGAACGACCGAGAAACCGGAACCGTCCCAGCCGAAACGAACGATTATTTACTTTATAAAAATAATGTGAAATACATAATTATATATTTTATAAAAAATAATTTTAAATAATAATTATATACGAACCGACCGGAACGAACCGAGAAACCGGACCGATTATGACACAAATCTTGACAAAAGATGAGGCGTTTAAAGATGATCAATACATTCTCGCAACACAAGTCAAACAATGCTTCTACCTTGAAGATATGGCCAGAAAGACCACCCACTGGAAGGACGCATCGAACATGTGAATCTGAAAAAGTTTTCGGACGGGGGTGTATCGTGGTAGAGGAAGATCCCGTATGTTATACATTTTGGAAAATCATCTGATCTCCCACTTTCTATAGTTTGGGAAAATGCTTGAATAATGCGTACTTCTATAGATGGTCAATCAACGGAGGTTGACGCACGCAGATATTCATTGATCTGTCGAAGCGATGATATTATTGATGATGAAGATGCCCTTCCTCATGATTTAGCAGATTCTGATGATGAAGACCTCGTCAATGTTGAGGATGATGATGGTGTAGAAGTTGTTTATTCTAGTGAAGAAGAAGATTGATCTTGAGTTGTAACTTGCAAAAGACAACTTTATATTTTCAATGAATGAAGGAATTTATTGTGGATTGGTTAAATGTGTATCTTTTTTGGTTATGTAATGTATTTGGATGTGTGCATGCTTTAATTATTTTGTTCATGAATTTCTATATGTTATCCTAATTGTACTTGTACAGATGTCAACAGATGTTGCACGGGGCCACGACGGTGACGGTGGCGGTGATGATCGTCCCCCTACACACCATATACCTACCGGTTGCGGGGGTTGCTTCGCTAACCGAGGTAAGAATTTCTGGATTATTGTAATACAAGCCTAAATTTGATAAATTTGATACATTGAATTTTTATGACTTTATCACTCACTTGATTTTGCAGGCAAAGGCACCCGTAAAGCCAATTTGGGTGGAAGGAAAGCGGGCCGACTACATACCCGCCAGGAGACCCGAAACCTCGGGTTAAAGAAGATCACCGATGATAAAGGCCCCGTCCCGATTCGGTTTGAGTGGGACGACAAAAAGACCATGATGCCTCTCGGTGGCCATGCATCTCATTGGTCTAACTACCTTGGGGAGCTTATCAGGGACCTTTGTACTACCCATCTTGGCAGAAGGTCCCGGCGGAGCGGAAGGCGGCGATCGTGACCAAAATTGGGGTCAGTTATTTCATTATCCTTTTATGTTTATTTCATTATCGTGTTCATTTATTTAATTGTGTATATTTATCTAAATTCGTTTATTTATTTATATCATATAAATAAATAAACAAATTTAGATAAATATATAAATTATATCTCTAACTCTGTCTTTGTTTTGTTGTATATGATTGCAGACCCAGTTTGACTTGACACCTCATATGCAATCCCAGCACTGGGCAGATATTAATGCGGGCATCCAGCAGCATCTCCAAAAGCTGTACAATACCAACAAGGCTTCTCTCAAGGCAGCGCATTGGGTTATAAACCCCGAGACCGGGACTTATGATGTGGAGACGATCAGACAGGGACGTCCCGAGAGCATTACCCCGGCAGATTGGGATGCCCAGATTGCATTTTGGAATGATCCCAGGAACCAAGCCCGAGCCGCTCAAAATCGCCAAAACCGAGCAAAGAGCACGGTCGTTTGCCGGCAGGGATCCCGATCACTTGCTCGCCTTCGAGATGAGATGGTAATAAACATTATAATTATTTTACATACATATATACATATATATCTGATTATATGCTTTAGTGTGTTGTGATTTGTCATTTTTAATTTGTTTCATCTTATATACGTGTGTATGTACAGATGGCGAGCTCAGAGACTCGATGTAGTACGTCGCTCATGCACCTTCGTTCGTGACGCACACGTTAACGGGGTATTATACGGGATGAGGCCGAAGCTATATACGTAGTTTTGTTTCAAAACCACGCACTTTAATGATTTGTTCGAGAAATATGTAGCATACCCGATAAAAAATAAACTATCTTGTGTTTTTGTCACTACATAGGAGGAGATGGTGAGGCTGCGGGCTCTAGGCTCCAACACCGAGTCGGGTGTGCCCTACACTGATGAAGAGATCAATGCCATGGCTCGAAAGGGCAAGCAGCGGGGGCACCTTCCCGGTGTTGGTAGGGTACTACCGGGACGGGCCAGAGATGTTCTCATTCATGCCCCGCTCATTTGCACGCACAACTCCGGACGATGTCAAAAGCTGAAAAAAGAATAAGTACCTCCAAACAGGTTGAACTTGATGATGAAGCTTTTTAGAAGTGACGACAAGTTTTCACAGATGCTGAGACAGTATGAGTCAACACCTGAGTTCGGTAGCGGGAGTGGCGGGTGCGGGGATGATGAGATAGCCGACGATGAGGACGGCGGCGAGGACGAGGAGGATGGCGATAGTTAGAGATGTTATATATTGGTTAGTATGCTATTTTGTTTCTTTACGTTGATCTTGGCGACCTTTATGTAAACATTTGTCTCCCTATCTAGTTGAATATTGATTTGTAACTTGCGGATAATTCAAGGTTTGTGAATAGTAAGCCCCGTTTTGTAGACTATATTGTGTTTATTAGGATTATGGAGATTTAGCTGTATTAGAATCAAATGCGTTGATCCGTTATATTGGTATTTTGTGTTTTGTTCAAGTTGTGATGTATTTGGATAGAGTCTATTATTTGGTTTATTACAGGTTTGAATGGGTTTTGTTTTTTTTTTTTTTTGATGTTTGGTAGATTTTTTTCCGGAAAAATTCCGGAAAAAAATCTGGAAAATAGCTGCTGTGCAGGCTGCCAAAAAAAAATTTGCAGACATATCCCGGGCGACATGTCGCCCGGGAAGATTGAAACAAAAAAAAATTATAATTAATCCCGGGCGACATGTCGCCCGGGATAAGTAAAAATTATTTTATTTTTTCCTTTCCCGGGCGACAATGTGTAACGATACCATATTGACTCATCCGTTAAACATCGAAGGTACAACCATAACATATTGATTCATCCATTAGACATCGAATGTACAACAATAACACATCGACATGTCGCCCGGGATAGTGAAGAAATGATTTTTAGTTTCTTTTTTCCCGGGCGACATGTCGCCCGGGATAAATAAAAATTATTTTATTTTTTTACTTTCCCGGGCGACATGTCGCCCGGGATACATATCCACCGTGGCACATATAAGTTTGACTGAAAACGTGTGGGTCCCACCAAGTCGCTCGGGAAAGTCGCCCGAGAAAGAATCCCTGGCGAGCTTTCCCCTTCAAATTATCCCGGGCGACATGTCGCCCGGGATAAGTATCCCAGCGACATGTCGCCCAGGAAAGCGTGGAAATGTCGCTGGGGATAGTGGTAAATGTTGTAGTGACACATAATTTGTAGTTCTTTCGAGTGAAATGTGCTCATTATCTGGCAAGTCATTCTTCATTTAGGGGTTGTCTAATTAGATTATTTTGGGCTTGAA